>JAODAL010038114.1:0-39593 GCA_025379985.1 Phyllomedusa bahiana
ACATTTTAAAAAATGCGCCGTTGAAAGAGTCGAGTTGGAATTGAGGATTCTGAGTCGGGGCTTTGGCTTGCCGACTCCACAGCCCTGCATTATACGCTGTGTACGACACATTGTAATGCGCCTAAAAAGGCGAATTACACATAGTAGCAATGATATGTTATGCGCCTCCACAGGCCAATGGTGCGCTATGCGGCACAATTTGTGCAATGCGCCTTTTTGGGCACAACGCGTGTTTTATGCGCCTTAAGTTTACTATGCAATGTATAACGGACAGCAGATTTTTGAGAGGATTGGACTTTACACTGATTTAATGCGCCTAAAAACGGCCAAAGTGCCGCCAATTTTCAGACATGTCGCCCTAAGTTCACAAGTTACCTGAAGGTATCATTCCAGTGTTGTGTGATCTTGCTGCACTTTGCGTCTCCCTATATGAATCTTGACAACTCATCCGGCTGATATATTCAATTGCTGCTTCTATGCTGCGGCTATTAGTCTGTTGTAAAGCTCTGACCACCATATCCTACAAAGCAAAGACAAGATTTAACATACAATAGCAGTCAGCAACTAAAGCACATTTTTCGCACATTTTCACATTCAAAATGGTTTCTAGGACATCCCTGCTCATAGCTGAGCAAAAAGCTATACATTTCTGTATTTTCCGAAAACTGGATAGCGTAAAGGAGAAGAAGAGTTATGGTTACATAGAAGCTGTAATAGAGCAAAACAAGCCACAATCTCACTTAATTGAGGCTATGTATCAACACCCTACGTGGACCTGTGACATCGTATATTTCTTGTGAAGCGAAAAATTCTAGAGCATCTGCTCATATAACTGTGTTGTGCTGTTCCTCAGTTACGCCTTCTACAAATGTATTACTGAACCTGTCACATGGGTGTCACCAATGTAAAGAGGAGGTGTCCCTGCACAGTCTGACCTTGTCCAATCAGTCAGCGTGTGCAAGGACACACCCCTCTGAAACCTGGAAGGGTAACACCCAACTGACTGTTTCAGTTATAGATTTCTAGAAGAAACAGGTACAGCGCAGAACATTTAAAACAGAAGAGTTTTTATTTTAAAAGGAGCAAAAAGACACCAAAACAGACATGTCTTAACCCCTTAAGCCGACTGCCTGAAAAGTAGTTAATGACCAGAACATTTTTTTTGTTTTTGCCTCCTTGCGTTTCAACGGTTGTAACTTATTTTTTCAATGACTCAGTTGTATGAGGTCTCGTTTTATTTAAGACAAGTTGTACTTTATGAGGGAATAGTTTAAGTTCACTTATAAATAATTGTAAAAAAAATGTAAAAAATTCTGCATCACTCACATTTCACACTTAACTTGTTAGATTAATTCTACAGGTTATGACGGTCGTGTGGGTACCCAATATGTGTAGTTTTTTTGTGTGTGTAATGTATGCACAATTTTTTTTTATTAAATTATTATTTTTATTTTATTATTTTTTATGCAATTTTTATGTTTACTTTTTTTTCTAAATCCCATGAATGAAGAACTGTTTTACTTTTTTTTTTTTTTTTTTTTATACACTGAGTAATGTATTAGCATATTCTTATATGCTAATACATTATAATATGTATCAGTCTTACACAGGCAGTGATCAGGACAGCGCACAGTCTGCCCTGATCACTGACTTGTTACACAGACAGCCCTGAGGCTACTCTAGGTCCCCAGGGCTGACTGTGCAGCCGTTCCCCGAGCTCTATTGGGTCACTGGGAGTTCCGATCACCTGACAGAGCAGGGAAACCCTTTGACTGCGCTGCGGTGACTAACTGCGGCAATCAAAGGATTAAAGCACGGGGATCGGTGGTTTTCCCTGCTCCTCGGTACTTGCAGGAGCTGTACTGGGATCAGGGCTGTGTAGTACAGCCCCGATCTCAGCGCTGCTGGGCACCGCAAATTCGGAAGTCTGCAGCGACGTCAAAAGACGTCGCTGCAGACAAATGACCTGCACCAGAGGACGCCAAAAGACGGAAGCGGTCGTTAAGGAGTTAATGATCACAGGTGTTCTTACTGTATATCAATAGGGGCAGGGCATTTGTGTAGTAAGAGTCAGCATAAGTGAAAACTAGTAGAAAAAAAACAATATCAAGTGCTACTGTGTTATAAAAGAGGTTGTGCAGTTCTTTTTTTCATTAATATGGCGACTACAGTATAGAAGCCCGTGGCTCTATATGGTCACTGCCCACAAACCTTCCTGAACAAAACATCACACTGGAGGACAGTGGGCAGCTACACTACAGCAGAAACGACCTTCTGATTGGCACGTATACTAGGTATCCACACAACCGTAATAACCTGAAAAATTAAAGGGGTCTTCTCGCTACACTAATTAGCTTTTAACATGTAGTGAAAGGTAAATGAGGACTATTACCAAATACATTGCTGTTTTGATTTTGCTTTTTTTCTTTAGGTGAAAAAGAAGATCTTAACTCCTCTTACAGCACACAAGTTTCACTTGTTGGTCAGTCAGTCCGGCCATGGTGAGTCACTCCATGCTGTGCTCTAGAACAAAAGCTTTGTTTATCTAAGGTAATGACAAGTTTTAAGCTTTAGAGCTCTGTAGCTTTGTGCATACCAGAGTATAAACCGCCTGCACTCATGTGACTTTAATAGGCTCAGCTAGGGATAGCAGAGATGACATGCCAATAACTGCTGGAGACGAGTCCACTGCCTAACCAGGAAGTGTGAACCTGAAGCTGCCGGTGGCTCTGTGAAACAGCATGGTGAGAAAACACTTTAAAAGGAACATGTTATTTAGTGTAAAACATGAATGGTCTAAAATGAAAAGAAAAAAACAAAGGCAAACCAAAAATGTAGATAAACGCTTTTTATATTAACAATGCAATATTTTTCTATAAAATGATAAATTTTTATGTATTCACAAATATTGCAAAAAAGTTCCAACTTCTCTCAAAGCAAATCATCATGCAACTGTGCCACTGAAAAAATCAAAATGTTATGCCCACTGAAACGTGGAGAGGCAAAATCTGAAAAGTGTAGCTGATCATTAAGGCCTTTTCAGCCCTGTTGCTTAAAGGGGTTGTCTCACTACAAGGATTAGTTTTCAACATGTAGAGAACATTAAATGAAGATGTTATCCAAATATATTGCTTTATTATTTTTTTTTGTGTGTGTTGGGGAGCTACAAATGATTTTATCACCTTCTGAGGGCTCTCAGGTCTCTCTAGTTTCCGACCTGCATTGCTTGCTCTCCACTGCTGTTTGTCTCATCTGATAGCAGGGAGTGACTCATCACAGAGGTCATGGCACAGAACTGCTGGCAGCCTGAAAGCTTGTGTGTTATCTAATCTTTCAGATAAAAAGACACTAATTACTACTGTTTACTTTAGCTCTGAAGATTCTCTGGACCACAGAGCAGGAGATTATTTAATCTAGACTAATTAGCAGAAGTCTGAGTACATGGAACTAATATGCGAATTACCCACAGCTTGACCAGGAAGTGACAGGATGCATGAATGACAGAATGCTACTGACTCTATGAAACAGTAACATGAGACAGCATGTGCTTAGCCAGGACAGCAAAGCAGGGATACATTTGTCTGTTATCCACAAGATGGTGCTGTGCACCAGAAGCCAGCAGTACAATGCTGTGCTGTTGCAGTCAGTAACGGACTAAAATGTAATAAATAAGCCCATAAATGTCTTCTAATTACTGTTTGGCGACAGGTCCTTTTTTTAGCAACAAAAACGCAATCACCCTAAGGCCAAATTGATCAATTTTACGCTATCCACCACTAAATGGTCACGTGCTTGTGGCGTTGTTGCCGGTGATAGGCTGCACATGTGAACGATGAGTGCTCAATATACAGCGGGGATGAATTGGCCGCCCACCGGAACAAAACAGGAGCGTCACGGAGGTGAGTAGGCTTCTTTTTTTTCTATTTTTAATTAAGCCCCAACGGACAAATTAGCTTTTCATGAGAAATTGTAAAGATTTCAGAAGGCCAGACTAATATATTTAACTCCGTTCTACCCAATAGCTATACTATAAACCCCGGAATCGATTGCCAAGCTCTTATCAATCAACTTGAGGCCTTAACAACCAGCTTAACGACTGTTAGCGACTTCACAACACAGTACATTTTATGTCCCCCAGTGAAAGTAATAGGGTCCCCCAGTAGGTATATAGGCAGGTTAAAGGTCCCCCAGTAGGTGATATAGTGCGAGGTAAAAGTACCCGCAGTAGGTTTATAGGCAGTTATATGCCCCGCAGCAGGTATATAGCAGGTTAATGCCCCCCATAGGTTATAGGCATGATTAATAGGTCAACCAGTAGGTATATAGGCATGTTATAGATCCCCCAGCAGGTATATAGCCAGGGTATAGATCCCCCAGCAGGTATATAGACTGGTTATAGAAACCCCCAGCAGGTATATAGACAGGTTATAGATCCCCCAGCAGATATATAGGTCCCACCCTCAATAGGCTTCATAAAAGGTACAGAATTTCCCACAGCAGGTTGAGAGGGATAATTAAAAATAAAAACTAGCTGTACTCACCTTTCCCCCACTCCCTTAAGCTCCCACTGTTCCCAGTCTTCTTCCTGCACAGGCGGACGTCATCAGGCCGAGCAGGCAGTGTTATGACACTCTCACGCCGCCTGTGCCGTGTACTCCGGTGATCCGCCAACCTGCTTGTACTCTGCGGAGCGCACGCTCTGCTCCGCAGAAGCCTGCAACTGAATGTGAATCCAGAGGACGCACATACAGTTAGTCCCCGGCGCCTCCGCCATCGCCAAGGTCTCTCTCTGGCAGTGATGTGCCAGAGAGTACAGTATTACAGGAAGGTATGTGGTTACAACTGATCCTCTCTCAGAAAGTATTACAGGGATTTTGAGGTACACTGCTCTCTTCTGGCAATTGATGTCCTAGTAGTACAGAATTAACAGGGAGGTATGAGGGACCATGTGCCTCTCTCTGGCTGGGATGTGGCAGCAGTACAGTATCACAGGGAGGTATGGGGTACGCTGTGCCTCTCTGGCTGTGATGTGGCAGCAGTACAGTATTACAGGGAGGTATGGGCTACGCTGTGCCTCTCTGGCTGTGATGTGGCAGTATTACGGGGAGGTATGAGGTACAATGTGCCTCTCTCTGGCTGTGATGTGGCAGTATTACAGGGAGGTATGAGGTACAATGTGCCTCTCTCTGGCTGTGATGTGCTAGTAGTACAGTATTACAAGTAGGTATGAGGTACGCTGTGCCTCTCTCTGCCTGTGATGTGCTAGTAGTACAAAATTACAGGGAGGTACATGGTGCCTCTCTCTGGCTGTGATGTGGCAGCAGTACAGTATTACAGGGAGGTATGAGGTACGTGGTGCCTCTCTGGCTGGGATGTGGCAAGCATTAAAGTATTACAGGGAGGAATGATGTTACATGAGCCGTCTTCACTGGCATGGATGTGGCAGCATTACAGTAATTACAGGTTAGGTAATAGGAACACCATGGTGCCCTCTCTCAGTGCTGGATTGGTGGAAGAAGTACAGAATTACAGGGAGGGTATGAGTACTCTGTGACCTCACTCCCTTTGTCTGTGAAGTTTGCAATTATTACAGTATTACAGGGATGTAATGAGGTAACGCGGATCCCTCTCTATTGCTGTGATGTGTGTCATATTACTGGAAGTATGAGGAACGTCTGTTCCACTCTCTGGCTGAGATGGTGGCAGTATTACGGGAGGAATGAGGTACAATGTGCCCTCTCTTCGGCAGAGATTTGCTTAGTAGTACAGTATTACAGGGAGGTATGAGGTACGTGTGTCTCTCGTCTTGTGGATGTGGCATTAGTACAGTATTACAGGGAGGTCTGAGGTAGATGGCGCCTCTCTGGCTGTGATGTTGCAGTATTACAGGGAAGGTTCCAGAAGTTCTTCCACCGATCTTCAGAAACATTTCAGAAATGGCCAGGAAACTGATTGCATGCACATTATCCATTCGTGTACAAAGCCATGGAACACCCTCCTCGAGTTGCACGGGCAGATACGGCCTCACCCCAACACACACTGATATGCGATGTTACCACCCGCTGGAATCCAGCCTTCACATGTTGGACCGACTTGTATGGAACAGAGAAAGGCCCATTACGTATTTTTTGATGAGTCCAGGCAGACAAGAAGTACTCTCCCCTTGTGTAACTTTGATGTCATCCAGTGGCAGCTTCATGCTGACACTTGCCTTTTTGTATTAGGCATTCGAGGAGCGCGACGTTATTGTCAGTCGCCAGGAACTACGGGATTAATAACGTCATTCCACTGCTTTCATGTCCTGGAACAGATGCTGAAGAATCTGTCTTTGAAACATGGAAACTGGAGACGTGTGCGACTACAACTCTCGTGCCACATGAGTCCCGGAGGGTACTGAAATGGAGGAGGAGAGGTATGACAATTGGAGGCAAAGCATTGTCTGGTGAAATGAGTGGGACTTTTTCTACCCAGGTGACAAGAGAGGAGGAGCAAGAGCAGCTGGAGAGGTGGATGGAGATGAGGAAATGAGTGCAGATGTCCCCAAGCACCGTGGCCCAAGTATACAGTGGAAATGGATGGCAGGAGCCCCTCGGAGTCACTTGTGCAGATGGCCCCCGCAGCATGCTTAATTGCCTTGCTAGTGACATCCGAATATTCAGCAACCTGCCAGAGGGATGAATTACTGGCTCTCCACCCAATAGGACCCTGCTTGACCCAGGTCCAAAAATGGAGCCATTTATCCCAGCTATATAGAGGGAAACAAACCAAATACTATAGGGAAATCCTCCCGTAATCATTGGCCGCTGCCTATGTGCGGCATCGTCCCTCTCTGACGGGCTGACCGGGGGGTTCCTACGCCACTACTACTGCCGCGGCTGGGGGAAGGGGGGGGGGGTGGAGCAGTACCCAGCCCCATCAGTAGAAAACCTAAGTCTGGAGTCACTGATGAGCAGTTCCTTCCCCCCATGAGGGGGCAGTCGCCAGCAGCAGCAGCAGTAGGGGGCCCCTGGACATCCCCTGAACCAACAGGTTTGGCCTACTTGGACAGCACTCTGCCACCTCTTTTAAAAAGACCCGGGACTATGGGCACCCCAAAGAGGTTGCCGCAACTTCCCGGAGTTTGCAGTGGAGAAGTGCCCTGCCCGGCCAGTATTTGGGGCATCAGAGCGGGTGTTCAGTGCGGCGGGGCCATCGAAACCCCAAGGGGAAACCCCTTGCCACGGGAAATGTGGAACGACTGACCTTTGTCAAGAAAAACAGGCGTGGACGGCCGGGATTTCCACACCCCAATCCCTTCTCAGTTGGTTAAAAACTACCTGCCCACCCATATTTGAGCCGCCACCCCCCCGATCCCACACCTCTGCTGCCAGTTTCCAAACCCTCCCCCATTTTCCCGGGGACTGGATTCCACCCCTCAACACTTTTCTTGTCCACTCTATGCCCCATCTGCTGCGTTGCCGTGACATCCCACGGGTGTCATTGTGCCCGTCTGACCTCAAGCGCTGCGTGGCTGCTGCCTGTCCCCACACTGTGTCTTGGCCCCGCCTGACCCCAGCTGCGCCCGCCGTGACCTCCGCCCCATCATTGTTCCACCTGTGGCTTTCCCCCTTTTTGCCCCCTCCAAATGTCCCTTGTGCCCCTCTCTGACCTCATGCCCGTGCTGTGACTCCTGCCGTGCCCTCCACACTGTGTCATTGTGCCACTGCCTGACTTCATGCTGCTGCCGCCGTGACCTCCGCTCTCAGTCCTTGGTTCCTTGGGGAATGCAGGCGGGAAAGCTGGTGGACTGTCCCTTCGATTCATTGCTGCCCATCTCTCTTGTCTCCGTTCGGATAAATGGGTATCTATCCGTATGCAATGATGTACATACTCTTCGAACATAGAAGAAACCTCAGCAAGGGCCAGTTTGTCCTTGATGGCGCTGGATAATCCCCTCCTGAACAGTGGCAGTTGCGCCTTTAGAATTCCAGGTTGTATCTAAGGCCCATCTCTTAAATTCCATGGCGTACTCCGTGAAAGAACGTCGGCCCTGTCGGAGCGCCAGTAAGTTGTTCTCTGTGGTGGTGCGACGATTTGGGTCGTCGAACATCAGACTCATGCCGGCAAGGAACTGAGTCAGACTGTTTAAACAAGGGTCACAGGTCTCAATTAGTGGTTTTGCCCATGCTAGAGCCTTATGTGTCAAAAGCATGATGATGCAAAGTACTTTGGCTCAATCATTCGGGAATTCGCTGGCATGTGCATCAAAGTATAACTGACACTGGTTTACAAAGCCACGGTACTTGTCGCGATCCCCACCAAACCTGAACGGTGGCAATTTCGGGAGACCGAGTGCTACAGGATGGGAAGCTGGTATCTGAGCCTCAGCGGAAGTTGTCCGAGCGCGCAACTCCTGGATCACTATGCCAAGTTTGTGCGCATTTTAATTTGCTTGTGTCTCCAGAGAAATCATCTTAGTCTTTAGCGACTGCACCTCCGTATATGAAGAAGACGTGATGTGCTGAAGTCTCTTAATACTTAATAATTCCAAATCCCCGGACCCAGCGGCCTCCATCTTGTGTGGCCTGAGTATCCTGTTACACTTCGCCTGGATACGTTATGGAGACCAATAGCTGGTGGGGGGGTGGGAGGGTGGGGGGAGGTTGCACAGCAGCAAACTGTCACAAAAAGTAAAAGCAGACTCACGTTTGTTGCAGCAGCGCTGGATGGTGTTTGGACGGTGAGCAGAGGGCCGTATGTGGTCCAGGAGACCTGGAAATGTTAAGTAGCCATTCACTGGCTGACCCATTGAGAATTAGCACACGGCAGAAGCAGGTCCAGGAGAGGAGAACAGCAGCGCCGCTGACGGGCAGCAGGCAGGTTGTGAATTACTAGAGGAATCCTGCTGAGGAGACTACGTCAGCAGGATGATCCCATGTGCAGAAGTAAGTATACACAAGAGGTCAAATAGCAGGAATGTCTGATTGCAGCAGATAGATTGCAGAAAATAAATCAGCCGGACTCTGGGGTAAGAAGACCACAGGGATCTTCAACAGGAGAGCCAGATAGCTTGAGGAAGACAGGAACTAGGTTCTAACTGAATACTCAGGCAGGGAGGAACACAGGTGCACACCTTAATATAGCCTCAAAGAGCAGGTAAGATGGCCACTGAGACTTCCGGTTCCGGCGCGGTCATGTAAGGAGGTTGCAGTTGTAGCTCCTGCTCAGAGCCGCCTGTAATGGGGCATTCCCGCAGCACACCTGCAATTAAAACGTCACTTTTCAGTGCCTTTATCCCCAATACACTCTCCGGTGTGGGAGCGGGAACTTTTGAATCAGCGGGGAAGCCCTTGTGTGGTATCAGCCCCTCAGTGCCCTGCAGGCAGCACAGCAAAGATGGCGCCCGAACCACCACGCAGCACCACAAGCGGCCGCGGAGCTGGCACAGGGACAGCAACGGGGGAAGGGGCTTCACCAGAGGTGGATCCACTGCTGGATGATCATCTCAGAGACTTCCTACTCCCCCAGAGAGAGCCCCAGGGAACAATGCTGGCCACACAGAATTCAGAGGCAGCTACAGATGCTCTCCCTGATGCATATGAAGGGTTAAAGGAGAATATCCCAGGTTTAGGGGTGTCATGCAAATCCATGGCGGTGGCTGTGGCAAAGCTTTTAGCACCAGACATTATGGCATCATTAGAAGCTACTATTTCTGCATCAGTCACAGCTGCAGTGACGGCTGCAGTGTCAGCACTACACGAAGATATATCATTGGATACCTCTCAAATTGGGGACCTGGAGGAGCGTGTGAATACAGTGGAGGATGACATATTGGGGGCCAGGAGCACTCTGGAGAGACTAGTTAGAAAGACAGATTTTCTCCAGAATAAGGTCGATGACCTAGAAAACAGGTCCCGCAGAAGTAATTTAAGGATTATTGGACTCAGCGAAAGTATCCCTGCTAAGAACCTGCACAAAATCTGTGCAGTTGAGATTCCAAAGCTTCTTGAATTGTCATACCCCTTTAAAGTGGAGAGAGCCCATAGAATTGGCACGGTGAAAGCATCAACTACTGAGGGGACACCCAACAAACCCAGGACTGTCATTGTTAAGTACTTGGACTATTCTGAGAAATCTCAAATTCTACAAGCATACCGGTCACTTAAAACTCCCATGGTTTACAAAGGAGATAAACTCCTGCTCTTTGCTGACTACTCCCTAGAGGTCTCCAGGAAGATAAAGCAGTTCTCAAATATTTGTACGGCTCTGGTCAAAAGACAAATACGCTTCAACCTTCAGTTCCCTGCCATCCTTAGGATTTTCCCGGACACCAGCCCTCCTGTGTTATGCCATACCCCGGAGGAGGCTGAAGAGTTCTTGTAAGGGTTTATTGCAAAGAAAAATTCTCCAGTCCGTTCAGAGGGTGGACAGTATCCTAAGGAGAGGAGAAGTCAGCGTAACGCCAGCAAGTCCAGGGCCAGCCAAGACAGGGATACAACTAGTATTTACTCGGGTCAATTCCGGACCCCGAGAAAACGTTGACACTCATTGATTTTTTAGATTTTTCTTCTAGTGTTGCTGTTTCGGGACTTAAACACATAGGATTCACAACATTGGCGATGATGTGTAGGAGGTCTCAGGGGGAGGGTCAGGGACAGAGTTCTGGTTGGTCGGTTTAATACAAGTTTTATGGTGGTTGGGTAGCTATTGGAAATTTGTTAAGAAAGGGGCAATCCAAATCAATCAGCAGGGTGGAACGAGGGGGGTTCAGGACAAGGAAGTTAAGAAAGAAAAGTCTGAGGTCAGAGATTCGCCTCAGGTAAGTTTGCGCGAAAAAAGAGAAGTCTCTAAAGTAGAAGGAGGTAATCTTTTAAGGTTTTTTGGAGGTACTAGTTTTTGGGTTTTCTGTTGTTCTGGGGGAGTAGGAAAGGTGTGCACTGGGCATATAGTATCTAGGGTCTAAAAACGAGGTTCAGGTTTCTTTAATCATGAGAATAGTATCCTGGAACATCAAGGGGCTGCATTCCCCACAAAAAAGAATGATGATATTACGACAGCTCAAAAAACAGAAGCCGGGCATTGCCATATTGCAAGAAACACATTTGGAAGAAAAGGACTTTAGTCGTATGAAGAAGTTGTGGGTTGGGGAGGTGAGAGGCTCAGGGGCAGTGAAGGGTAAAGCAGGAGTGATAATGCTTTTCAACAAAAACACCCCCTACAAAATTATATCTCAGGATTCAGACAAGGAGGGTAGGAGTATGAGGGTGAAGATCGAGACCTCGGCAGGTATAATGACTCTCTTTAATATATATGCACCTAATACTCGGGATAAGGAGTTCTTTCACCAGCTGGACACTCAGATTTCAGAAGAAAATGGTCAGAACATTTTAGTAGGGGGTGACTTCAATTGTGTGATGGATGAGAGGGAGGACAGGAAGCAAACGGGGGCCCAGAGGGCAGGGAGGAAAGTTGGCAAGAGCTTGATTAGTGAATTAAGTGATTCCACTGGGCTGGGGGATATATGGAGGCTGATGAACCCTCAGGAAAGGCAGTTTACACACTTCTCCCAAGTCCACCTGTCCTGGTCCCGTTTGGATTATTTTTTGGCTAACCGCCAACTTCTGGGTCAAGTGGAATCTATAGAGATAGGGGACTTAGTGATATCCGACCACTCCCCTGTGATACTGTCAGTGAGAGATGTTCATCCGAAAGGCTCTGACATACTGTGGCGTTTTCCATGCGCACTTGCAGGTGATGGTCATTTTAGGGAGCTCTTGAGACGCTGGTGGGAGGATTTTGCAATGGATAATGTTAGTCATAACACAACTCCTGGACTCTTTTGGGATACAGGAAAGGCAGTGATGAGGGGAAGGATAATGGCCTATACGGCGGCAAAGAAAAGAGATATGAGGGCTAAATTTGAAAGCTATACTACAGCTTTAAGACGCTCATATACAAAATTTTTAGACCATCCTTCAGAGGAAAATAAAAGGGAATGGACAGCAGCAAAGGAGGCTTTTGATCATCAACAAAAAACTATTGATCTCTTCTATGGTGATCAACTAAGGTCATCTTTGTTTAAGATGGGCAACAAGTCAGGAAAACTTTTGGCAATCTAGTGAGGAACAGGGGGAGTCAATCTGGTATTCTGTGCTTAAAGGATGGCTCGGGGGCAGTGTCGAGAGACCCCAAAAATATCAATAACATTTTGGAAGAATATTACAAAAATTTATATTCACAATCACCGTATGATATATCCAAAGGAGAATCTTTCCTGGAGACTATTGGGCTGAAAACACTTTCTAAGAAAGATAGTGAAAAGCTAAATGAGGAAATCAGTAGTGAAGAAATAGAGTCTGTCATTAAAAATATCCCTCTGGGGGGCGTGGCCTAGCTATGGTGGTGTGAAGAAGCAGCCAAGGGAGCTCCTCGTGCCTCTATCAGTATTCCGGCCCTTTCTGCCAGCTAAAAATTGGGGAAAGCGACCAAAAAGCAGTGGTCCAAGTCCGCCCAGCGTCCCGGTTCCACCCAGGGACCTGGAACAGTTTTTATCCCTGCCCTAGCCGCTTACCTCTCCGGCGGCAGGAGCAGCAGGGATCTTCCAAGATGGCCGCCGCAGCGTGGAGACATGGCCCACGGCAGTCACAGTGCCAGCCGCGGTGTCTGCCGACAGTCTGCATCCTCCGTCGCCGCGACCCGCGGCTTCTCACGGGCAGTCGAGGTCCGGATCCCCGGCATCTGGTGAATCCCCAGAAAGCTCTTCGCTACTGAGGGGAGCCGACTACTCACCACGCGGCGTGCTCACTACGGCCGGAGCGCTGGCGCCTACACGACATCTCCCCGGCCCTGCCTGCAGTTCACCAGCGGACCATGCACCCGGAGGAACCCGGCCCTCTGCACCTGCTGAGATAAGTGCCGAGGGGTTGGAGGGATTGGCGCCATATTCAGGGGCTCCCAGTCACCAGGCTAGGGGACTAGTGGAGGGGATGCCTATGGGACTCTCCCTGCATCAAAAGGGCCCCCTTTCCCTTAATCAGGAGGACATTTGGCCATCACACAGCACGATGGCTCTCTCTCTCTGGGGCTTCATTGACTCTCCAGGACATATCTGCTGGCCCTACACTGCCCCCAGCTATGCAGCATGCACCAATAGGAGGCTGTCAGGAGGCCGAGCTCACCACAGCGCCACTGGAGCACCCTGTAACAGGCCCGGCACTACCTCCTTTGACCCAGTGTACCCCCACACCTGACTCCAGGAGCCCTCCTCTTAACACAGGCCCGGTACCTCAATCCCCGTCATGGTCAATGGGGTCATCTTGGGGCACCTCTCCAACTCACAATCAGATCCCAACCTCTTCCGGTGCTCTACAAATGTGTATTATGCAGAGTCCTGCATATCAGAGTTCCTCGTCCTTCGGACAGTTACCTCACTCTCTGCTACCCATTCCGGCAAGTCTACAACCAGCACCTAGTTTTGACAGTACTCCGTCAGTGTTCGCTTTTTCTCCACATCATTCTTTTCAGGCTTATGCCTCCATCCCGCTACCTGGACTAGCAGCAACATCAGAAGAAAATAGGCCGGCTACACTTGCGGATCTCCGTCAGATGGTAGAATCTCTCCCCTCCAGAGCAGACATCTCTGCTCTAGCGAAGCAGATTGTGGAAGGGTGTAAACAGGAATTCGCATCCTTTCGGACGGAGCTGGCATCCTTAAACACCAAAGTTGAGGGACTTGACCAATCTCAAGTGCAGACCTCGGCTACTCTGTCCTCACTGCAAGATGGTTACCCAGCATTCCGCCCACCTCTTCGCCTTACAGCAGCATCTAGATGATGTGGAAAACAGGAGCAGGCGGAACAACTTACGGGTTAGGGGTCTCCCTGAATCCATACCGAACTCTGACCTTTTCAAAGTGCTCTCCGAAATCTTTAATGACCTGCTGGGACATCCGGCCACAGCCCATATTGAGATCGACAGGGCCCACCGGGCTTTACGGCCGCCGAATCCAGGTGACCCCAGACCTCGAGATGTGATTTGTCGGATCCATTTTTTCAATATGAAAGAGGATATCCTTTATGAGGCCAGAAGGAGAAAATCTGTGACTTACCATAACACTCCTATTAGAATCCTACAAGACCTTTCCAGGCTCACTCTAGCTCAGAGATCATCACTGAAGCCAATCCTGGATGAAATATCCCCTTCTACTGGGGGTATCCCTTTGCTCTTCATATCCGTATGGGCAAGCAGACTCTTACGATCCGTTCATCCAAAGAGGTTCCTGCTGCTCTCCATGCTCTCAAACTTACAGATCTCTCCCTGCCGGACTGGCCGTCTCTCCTCCTCTCTCTCCTCCTCCATGACCCAGCAGAAACGACTTCCACCGGTCTCTCCCCCGTCTCCCACTGCTGTTCCCCCCAGGGACCAGCGGAGCAGAGTTTCTCGCCCTCAGGATCCAGGACATTCCATCTCACCGGGTTCCAAGGCTCACCCTTCTTCTACTAAGGGAACCTGATGGGACTGTGAAGGGGGGTTTTCTCTCTGATTACAAGCTCAAGCTGCTTAGGTGCCCTGATTGTAGGGACCTTCCCTGTGGGAATCCAAGTTGCTGTTCCATGTCTCGGTTGCTTAGCACAGGGTGCTGGTTTTTGCTTTTTTTCCCCACAGCAAAGTTTCATTAGATGCCGGATATAGTCATATCCTTTGTTAGAGGTTTTTCTCCCGTACCTATGCAAAGCCGTGTTCCCCCAGTAGGTGGAACTCCTGCGCTAGGTTTTCCTGGTGTTCTAGGTTTTCTGTTACACTTGTGGCAACTTTTGTTTTGAGATACACTGCAGGCCCGTACACTCTGCTTTTGAGTTTACCTGTTATTACTTTTTCTGTCTCGTGTTTTGTCTTTGGTCTTGTGTCCCTTCCTGTTGTGCTCCTCTTCCCCCTCTTTTTTTTTTCTTTCCCCTTCCTGCTCTCTCTTTCCTTTCCCTATCCTCTCTCCTTTTTCCCTCCCAGGCCCGGGTAGTGGTTCTCTGCCGCCTTATAGACCAGCTGACCCTATTGCCCTGGCAAGTAACATGGCGACCCTCAACATCGCATCATTCAATGCTAAAGGCTTGAATACACCTGAGAAACGAGCACAAGTATTGCATTATTTCCATTGCCGGAAGATTGACATAATCTGTTTCCAGGAAACACACTTTAAGGTAGGCTGTGCCCCACGCATCAAAAATAGACACTATGTAACATGGCATTTCACAAATTTTCACCAGTCCAGATCCAGGGGAGTAGCCATAGCAATCCATCGCTCTGTGGCTCACCAGGTCATCACCTGTGTCGCTGATCCAGAGGCCCGTTACCTTATACTAGTCCTCTCTGTTGAGGGGCGACTGTATACCATCATTAATGCCTATGCACCTAACGTTGCCCAGGCTACCTTTTTTGATCATCTCATTGACACAGCCATCCCGCTGGTTCAGGGGACTGTGATATTCTGCGGGGATTTTAATGTTACTCTAGACCCCACGCTAGATAATTCGTCGGGTAAATCGGCTTTGTCATATGCTATCATCAAAAAAGTGAAGAGGGCGCTTCTCCAGCTGCAGCTCTGCGACATATGGCGGTTGCAACATCCTTCCGACAGAGACTACTCTTTTTTTTCCCCTCCCCACGGGTCTTACAGTCGTCTGGACTACATTACGACCTGCATTGGGAATATACTGTGGTCAGACCACACACCAGTTTTTTGCTTCCTCCGACTTCCTACTGTGCAGCGACCCGTGTGGAATTGGAAACTAAATGAGTCCCTGTTATCGGATTCCCTCTGTGCAGCGGAAGTTAGTAGAACTATCTCTCAATTCCAAGAGCAGCACGTTGGGGATCCTTCCTCACTGGCGATCCAGTGGGAGGCTCTTAAGTGTGTGATTAGGGGGGTCCTGGTCAAACATGGTGCCAGACTTAAACGGGGCCGGGCGTCAGCTCTTGCTTCGGCGATGTCTAAGGTGCATCAGTTAGAGTTAGTACATAAACGTGCCCTTTCCTCTGCGGTACTTCGGGAATTGCAGGACGCGTGGTTGGAAGTTAAGAGACTTCTTGAGGCTGCGTGGGCAGGTGTACTACAGTGTTGTCGGGGCAAATTTTATGAATATGGAAATAAATGTGGCCGCATGCTGGCCAGGGCCCTCCGCTCTTGCATAGCACAATCCCACATTCCCTCTATCAAGACTCCGGCAGATGTTGTTGTACACTGCACCACTGATATCGCTAAGACCTTCCAGGCCTTTTATTCCAAATTGTACAACCTCCCTCCTCCTCTAACACCCATGCTGGGGGTACCTTTCCTCATCACTCACACTTGGCCACGATCCCTTCATCGGTCTCCCAGCTGGTGGAGGACCCTTTCTCGCTGCAGGAGATTGAGATGGTGATTAAGGACCTTCCGGGGGGTAAGAGCCCTGGTCCTGATGGCTTTATGGACAGATTCTATAAAACTTTTCCAGAACAGTTGGCACCTCTGCTTCTGCAGACGTTCAATGCCATCTCCCCTGAGACGCCCTTTCCACCTCAGGCGGCTATGGCACATATCGCAGTTGTTCCCAAGCCAGGGAAGGATCCGCAGGCCTGTAGCAGCTATCGCCCCATATCACGTCGACATTAAAATGTATGCTAAGCTTATAACGAATCGGCTTAACCCCCTACTTGGTTCTCGCGTGCATCCGGACCAGGAAGGTTTTGTGCCGGGTAGGGAGGCACGAGACAACACAATCAAAACAATGGACATTATCCACCATGCTCGGTCGCACAGGCTTCCTGTGGTGGTCCTGCCGCTTGATGCGGAGAAGGCCTTCGACAGGATATCATGGTCTTCTCTGCATCAAACCTTGACCCACATGGGTTTGGGCCCTATTCTTCTTTCTAAGATCTCCGCCCTTTATAGGTCTCCCTCAGCACGTGTCAAGGTCAATGGATCCCTCTCTGACCCGTTCTCCATTTTCAATGGGACGAGGCAGGGTTGTCCTCTATCCCCGCTTTTGTATGTATGGATTATGGAGAACCTGTTGACTGCCATTAGAGCTAACCCCGATATTAGGGGGGTCAACATTGGAGCCCGTGAATATAAATGCTCACCCTTTTGGTCTATATCACAAACCCACATATTTCGCTCCCGGCCTTGATGGCGGTGATCTCCCAATTTGGTGGTTGGTCCAACTTTAAGATCAACTCCTCCAAATCCGAAGCGCTCAATGTTGGCCTCTCTTCATTGGATCAACAGCTCCTTCAGTCGAATTTCCCTTTCACCTGGCCCAGAGGGGGTATCTCTTACCTCGGGATTCATATCTCTGCTGATCTTTCCAAATTATTTGCAGATAATTTCATCCCTCTGCTTAATCAGATGACCAAAGACCTGGAGGCCTGGTCTAAAAAGGATCTTTCTTGGTTTGGTAGAATAAATGCGCTGAAAATGTCTGTGCTTCCGAAATTTCTATATTTATTCCAAACGATCCCTATCAACCTCCCGGCCTCATTTTGGAAGAGTCTTAGGCGGTGTGTCTCGGTGTTTGTTTGGGCGGCCCGTAAACCTAGAATTGCGTTTGACGTGCTGATTAGGCCGAAAGACGCTGGGGGCGTAGGTCTCCCAGACTGCAGACTATATCATTTAGCTGCGGCATAGGTGCGATTTCTGGCTTTGTCCCTGGATCAAAAGGTTGTGGGTGCGATTGGCAGCGGATTTATGTCCTTTGTCGGTGACGGTGCTCCCCTGGATCTGGACTCCTTCGATCCATAGTCATCTTGTGTCTTCCTTTAGTATGAGACACACTCTGACTACGCTCTATGCTCAGAGAAACTCCTTTAATTTAATTGATCATGATGGTCCCTGTGTACCAGTCACTGACCATCCGGAATTCCCTCCTGGAGCATCTGTGGCTGTCTTCCTTGGGGGCACAAAATTAACCCCCTTGCGCTTTATGCATGTTACAGCAGCAGGACGGCTGAAAGCATGCCATGACATCTGTGCTGAGGGTGACCTCCCTGTAGGAGTCTTTTATCAACATATTCAGCTGTCCCATTTCTTCGACAAGATGAAATCTAAATTGGACTTGCACAGGCCGCCCACTGACTTTGAGAGGCTTAAGCCACATCTAGTCCTGGCCATGCCCTTTCCATTATGTATAAAATGTTGATCTCTGCTCCCTCAGAGCAGCTGCCTTCCTTCCAATCTATATTATGTGGTACCTGATACCTGATACCTGATACCTAATACCTGATCACAATGAGAAGACACTGTACACCACTTAATCTATTCTTCTGTTTTATTTGTCTCTTGAGATTTCAGTTACGGTTTTGATATGCATACTTTTTATATTTGGGAAATGTTGGTGCGGAAGTTTCGCACGTTATTATTTTGCTCCACATCATATATGTACACATTCCTTCTACATTATTTTGCTTTTATCTTTATATGTCCAGTATGTTCTTCAATAAAGTTTCTTTGAATTGAAAAAAAAATAAAAAAATATCCCTCTGGCCAAGGCACCAGGACTAGTGTTGAGCGATTACGTTGGCCATCGACATCGGTCGATGGTCGATAGTCGACCATCATCGACAAGATATTCGATGGTCGATGATAGATTATCACCGATGACCATTAAAGTCTAAAGGGAGAGCAACAAAAAACCTTCATTCTTACACCCAAAAAGGGCTGGAGAAGCTGGAATTAACATCCCCAATAGTCAAATGGATACGTTGCTACATCTTAGGCAACACACTTAGGTTATAAAAGCCACAGAAAAAAAATCCCCACACCATTCACTATCCCTGTCTTGCACCACAGCATGAGCCTTAAACTGCATGACCCACAAAATTAAAAAGTGCCAGAAGGCAGTATGATTTGGGAAACCCCAACATTTTACTTGAACTGGACATTGAATATCCCTGCCCTGGAACGCAGCATGACCCAAAAACCCTCCCCATGCCCCCCCAAAGATTTTAAAAAGTGCCGGAAAAAGGAGTCTTTAAAAACCCCATTTTATTTTCACTGGACATAGACTACCCCTTTGCCCGGGGCCCACACCCTTTGACCCCCCAAAAAATTTTTGCATGACCCCAGTTTTAAAATAAGTGGGGGAAAAAAAGGAGTTTTTTAAAATTTTTTTTCCACCCATTATTTTTCCCTTGGGAAAATTAATTTTTTTTTTAATTTTTTTTACGCTTGCCCACCCCCGTATGGTGCGGGACCAAAATTGACCCCTTCATTGGAAATAGGGTTTTTTTTTTTAACGCTCCTGTTCCACCAGGTCCCTTCCTTTTTTCCCTTTGGCATTTTTTTTCAAATTTTTTTACTAAAGTGTGGAGGAAATTTTTTCTGAAATTTTTGTTCCTTGTCCGTGGCTCCATACTCATGTCCTCGGAAAAACCCTTTACTTTGGGTCAAAGTTTTCCTTTTACCTCCCTTGAACAATTCAGGGGGAATTTTTTTCCCAGCTTTTTTTGTACATGCAAGTTTTTTTATTTATTTTAATTCTAAAAAAACACATTTTTAAAATGGGGTGGAAGCCCCCCTTTGACTTTGTTTCTCTTTTTTTAATTGTTTTTTAAAGGGGGTTTGTCTCAATCGGGGGTTTGGATAGCTTGTTAAAGATCTTGCAAAAAAAATTCATTTTGAAATTAGGGTTGTCCAAAAACCCGTGTCCTACTTTTTCCTGTTTCTGCCCCAACCTCACCCTTGGGGCCACCCTTGACAATTTTTGAAAAAAACCAAATTTTCTGTTAGAAAAAACATTTTATTATAAAAAGGCCCTGAAAGTATTGTTGAATTTCAAAGCGTTGCCCCAAAAAAATTAAAAAAAAATGCCCTTTCTCAGCCACTGTTAAAAATTGGGGGAGAAATGCCATTAGAACCCACATTTCTTTTCCCAAAGGCCCTTTGTTTTTTGCTGTATTCACGGGAAAACATGCCCCAAAAAAAATTTAAAAAATTATGACCTTCTCACCCCACTATTAAAAAATTGTGAGGGAAAAAAGGGGGCCACTTAAAAGCCCCCTTTTCCCGTTCCAAAGGGACCTTAATTTGCGTATCTCACGAAAAACATGACCTAAAAAACCTTGAAATGGAAAACTTCTAAAGTTTAAAGGAGAAAATTTGAGATCCCGGTTTGTCATGAAACCTTGCGTTTTTACGTTCCTCACAGCCAAAAAAAAAGAAAAATGAACTTTGGGAAAAGAGAATTAAATTGCCGTAAGAAATGATTTTTTAAAAAAAAAATTTTTTCAAGAGACCTTTTCTGTTTGAAGGGAATGTGAAGAAAGCCCGGGAACTAATCGGTGCCCTCGGAAATTTGGGGGCCCCAAAACCCCAATCATAAGAGATCCATGCTGATTCTCTTGATGAAAGTAAAAAAGGGACCCACATTATCTGTGGAAAGCCAGGCGTTTTTCTTAAGGGACTCCCCCGGCTGTCCCGAAGGGACCCAAGTTTATGACGGGGTTGCTGGGGAAGGACAAAACCTTTATGGCGGGGGGAAGGGGAGTTGGGGCCATTTTTCCATTTTGGATACCCAAAAAAGGCCCATTGGGTCGGAAAAAATAAAAAAGCATCGGTTTTTGAGATGCGTTAGTGGGTTGCCCCCATGATCTTAAGATGGTCTCTGTGTTTTGGGAGGGGGCCCCCTCATTGCATGCGTTGGTGTTTTGTGGTAAAAAAAAGGGATTCCCCAGAGGCCCCCATTAGGTTCTGCACCCTTTGTCTGCTGCTCCCGCTACGGTATTTGGGCCCACTCTACTCCCTGTCTCGTCGTTGTTGTTTTTCCCACCGTGACTTTTGGGGACCGTGAAGCGGGCGAAAACAGATGTTTTCCAGTTGATAAATTCACAAGGTCTCCATTTCCGAAATTTTACTCTCTTTTTGGGGTTTGGGTTTGGAAAGGAAAGTGCTGATTTTTTGTTTTGTCCCGGGGGGATCCAGGAGGGTGGCCCCCAGTAACTGTTTTTAAATTTGATGGCCTTAATGCAGGATCATTTGGGGGGGAAAGGAGCATCCAAGAAACTCAGGGTGAGAGAGGGGAGCCTTGTTTTCCCCCAAGCCTCGGGGGGGGGAAAAGGGCACTAGAAAAAACTGATCTTTCCTATTTTCCCCCTCCGCCTCAAATTCGCCCCAACCTTTTTCCAAGGCAGGGAGTCGGTAACGTGGGTTTTTCTGGGAAATTTCCCCTCCTCCTCCTCCTTTCCCTCCTCCTCCTCCTCCTCCTTTCCTGCCACTTAAACACGGGCCCTGACTTGCCTGAGATGTTTGCCCCCCTGGAGCTAAATGGCCCACTTTGCACTAGTTCTGGCCCCGAACCCCCTGCCTAATAAAGGCCCGATGAAATTGTGAAAACTGTCGGGCCTTGTGGATTTGACGGAGAGAAAGGCTCCGTGTCCGCATCTGTTTTTTCCGTTCCTCCTCCGTCGCTGGGGGGAAAACCTGTTGTTTCAGAGTGTCCAACGATCTTTCCCAGAATTTAGACCCCCACAATGTCATGCTGAAAAGGGCCCTTTGTCCGCACTGACCATTTTGGTGGCTTCTTAAAAAACTGGCAAGGATGGTGCAGAGTTTTTCACCTGCCCCCAAACCTCGGTGGCTCCCAACCCGAGGTCCGCCCCGCTGTTTGGGTCGGGCCCATGTGTCCTTAATAGGGGCGAAAAGGGGCATTGCGCTGCTGCCAAAAAGGGTGGAGCATGTGGAGGTGGAATTCCAGAGGGGTTTGCCACGTCAACAATGAGCCCGGTTTGGGAAGGGGGGGGGGCCGGGGCTGACGCTTGCAACGGGGCCAGGCGGGACAAAGCAGGGTGCGAAAGGGGGAAAAGTGCGAATTTAAAGACTTCGAGCCTTCCTCAGCAGGCGTCCAGCCCCGGGTGGGGCGCTTTAAAAATTTTTGGACGAAAAAAGGTTCAGGGGAATGTGCCAGGTAAGGGATTTTGCTCCCCCTACCGATCTTAAGGGGGGGCCGGGAAAAATTTTCGCCCTTTTATCGCAAAAAACCCCCTTTGCCTGGCACAATGTTCTTGGCCCCCCAGCCAGCGCCCCGGTCTCGTTTACGGAGAGCCGTCCCAGCCCCTGCCCTTGTTGTGGGGGTTTCCCCAAGGTAGTTTAAAATTTCCCAAACGGCCTGGTTTCTTGGGCACGGGGACGCCCCAGGGGGCCCTTTGGGGGGAAAAAGAAAAATTTGCCCCCAAACCCTGGGGGTTTTTTTTGAAGGCTTTGGCGCCGACCCTGGACCCACCGTCCCCCCCGAGCCCATCCCCCCAAGCCCCCCCAAAGTGAGTTGTCACAGAGATATAAGGGGCCCTTTGGGCCTTTTTTTACTGTCCATGTGGGGTTGGTAGATGGATTTTTCCCGGCCCCACAGATGCGGGACAACGCGCTTAAAATTTTTGGGTTTGACAGGGGTTTGGCCCGGGCAGGGAGGGGCTTTTCTGGAAAAATAAAGGGTTGCTCAGCATCTGGTATTGGGGGCGGGGCAAGGACTATGACATGGGGGGAAAAGCCATCTTTGTCCCCCAGACAGAAAAGGAAATTTTTTCCCAACCCCCAAAAGCCGGGCCCAATCCCGGACATTTCAGGCTTTTGGTTTTGGGGGAGGTTTTGGGGTTTTTAAAGGTTTCTTCTGCCCCCAAAAACCTGGAAAAAGGGAAGGTGGCTTCTAACTGGCCGCTGAAAACGGCGGGGAGGTCGTAAACTGGCGGAAGGGGGAAGGGGTAGGATGGGTTCTGGGGGGGTGGGGTACTCGGGCGACGGTGGAGGCTAAAGGGGGTTTGACCCCTAAATCATGACCTGAGAGACATGGGCAGCTGAGGAACGCTTGGGGTGGGGAGGAGGGGGGAAAAGGGCGGAGACGGGGAGGGTTGCAGGGGTTTGGGGGGCCCGGCGTCGGTCGGGCCCTTTTTTGGGCCCAAAAAGTTTTCCCCTCCATTTAACTCTTTGTTTTCCCCCTGAAAGTAAATGGGAATGTTGGTGGGGGTTAACCCAAAGGGTTTCCCTTTCCCTCTACTTATGCTTTACGCAAAAGGCGGGCATTGCCCATCGCGGGGTGAATCAGAGGTTCCCTCAAAGAAAGCCCAGGCTTGAGGGCCCGGTCCTTTTTGAGGGCGATATGCGAGGTGCTGGGTTTGGGCCCGACCGTGGCTGGCGGATTTTTATCAGCCCGGGCTTCTTGGGGGACCCCCCCCTCCCTTTTTTTAGGCCCAAAACCCCTTTCTGACACACCCCCTCGTCTTCCTTCCCCGTCCAGTGTGAAGCGCTCGGGAAGCAAAAATTTTGCTGAAAAGGGCCACGGTTGGATCCGCAAAATTTTGTCATCATCTCATCAAACAAAGGGGACTTCGTGTCCTGACATTTGCATTTCCCGGGCTGCGGGGGGGTACAAGCAAAAAGGGGACTGAAAGGCCCTTGCCCAACCGGCCCCGGGGTTTTTTTCCGATTGACCGGCTTTTCCCTTTTCCCCCCGTCTTTATTTGGGATCAGTAACTGGGTGTCAGAGGGAGGGGAAAATATTTCCCCTTTTTGGGCCCCTTGATCTTTTAACATGGGCCCTTTTGAAACCCCAAACCCCAAAATTTTTTCATCAAAGAGGGGCTTTCAGAAAAAGGGTTTTCCACAGTGGTGGGGGGACCCCAAGTTGACATTTGGGCTGTTCATGTTGGACGGATGCTGGTGATGTGATGACGAAAATTTGTGGCCCTGACTGGGGAGGACGAGGAGGTAAGGGCTGTGGGTGCAGGGTTTCATTGCCCCTGAAGGACAATTGGCGCGCTGTTCATTTTCTGAGATTCCCCAGGGCCCTGACCCAGGGGGAAAGGGCAGGCCCGAAGGTCCTGCAACCCGGGCGATCCGCTGGGGATTTCGGGGTTGTCGCCAAACACTGGAAGGGCACCTTCCTCGTAACTCTAAACCCTTTATGCCCTTTTTTCCCCCCCCCCCTTTTTCGCTTACCACCTGAATTTCGCTCCTTTTTCAGAAATATTTAAAAATTTGAGAAGGTATGGAAGAGTTTTGGAAAAACTCTTATTAAAAAACGGCAAAAACCCCCACTATTCCAAAACCCTCAAATTTTAAAAAAAAATTGCTGGATTCAAATTTAACTGCCAAAAGTAGATTATCCCAACCCAAAACTGGCCCGCGCCAAAGTGAAAAAAAAACGTTTTCTGAAAATTTTTCGGATAATAAAAAAGGGATTTTTGGCCCCCAAACAAATTTACCTGTGGACTACCCAAAAATTTCTTTTATTCCAAATTTTAAAATTTCAAAAATAGATCTATCAACAAAAACTGGGGCCCGCGCCAAAGTGAAAAAAAAAAACGCATCTGAAATGTTTCGGGAATTTAAAACAAGGTATTTTTGGCACCGTTAATTCACCTGTTTGGGGACTACAAAATTGCGGGATTCCCATTTTAAAAGGGAGGGGCCCCAAATTTAACAAAAACTTTGGGGCGCCCAAAATCAAAAAAACACGTATCTGTAATGTATTCGGAAAATAAAAAAAGGGATTTTTTGGCACTTTCAATTCACCTGGGGGAAAACAAAAAAAGCAGTATTCACATTTAAGTGAAAAGGGGGGCCACAATGGGAAAAAAGGGTGTAGTGCGCCAAAATTTAAAAAAAAACGTATCCCGTTTAAAGTATTCGGATAAAAAAGGTATTTTTGGATTTTCAATTCACCCGTGGAACTCACAAATTTTCTGGATTCAAAAATTTTTTCTGCAAGGTGGCACTATCAACAAATTGGGGCTGGGCAAAAAATGCAAAAAAAACGAAACGTAAAAAATTTTTGGATGTTAAAAAGGATTTTTGGCCCTTTCAATTCACCTGTGGTGACTACCAAAAAAATTTCTGTATTTACATTTAAGTGCAAATTTTATTCCCAAAGAACCCAAAGGGTGTTGTGCGCCAAAAATTTAAAAAAAAACGTATCTGAAATTTATTGGATTTAAAAAAGGTATTTTTGGCACCTATCAACCCGTGTGACTACAAAATTGCTGGAATTTTAATTTAAAATGTAAGGTGGATATATTTAACAAAAGGTGGGAAAGGGCCAAAAAATTTAAAAAGAACACCCGTTTGGGGGGAAAAAAAATTTTTACTGATTTAATTTAAGGGGGTTTTGCACCTAACAACGAGACCTTTTCGTTATAAAAAAAGATGTGTATCCTAATATTAAATTCAGGGTGCCCCCAAAAATCAGGAAAAATTTTTAATAGAAAAATGTTAATAATAAAAACTAAAGGGAGTGCAAAAATCTACCCTAAGTTCTTGGTGAAATTTTTCCAGTTTTTTTATAGAGCTTGTCTGTGTTTCCCCGCGGGTTCCCCCCCTCCCCCTCCCCCGTGACTTTACCCGCCCGGGGAAAAATTTCCCCCTTTAATTAAATTTTCTACCTAAAATTTCATAAAATCTTCCCCAAATTTTTATTTTTAAAAAAAGTTTAAGGGTCACAAACTAACGTAGAGCTTTCTTGGTTTAAGAAATAGATTAATTTCCCCTGAGCTTGGGTTTTGGGCACAAGCAGACACAGTCCCCATTTCTCTGAGAAGCTGAGAGACAATGAGGCTGGGAAAAGGGGAAGGGGGTGTTTTATGTTAAAAAAGGGGGTCATGTGATTTTTCCAGCCCAAACGCAACCATACCATTTCCCCGTCATGAAGTCGCACACACATTCACCCCGCTTATTCTGTAAGCGATTTGCTTGGGGCCCCCAAAATGCAGGAAGCGCCCAAAGTGGCCGATCTTAATAGATTTATGCACAGAAATTTTAAAACCCAAAATTTTCCCTGATCTTTAAAAAATTTTGAACAAACATAAAAAAAAATGTTTCCATTTCAAATTTGTCGAAAATTTAAACCCCTCAAACCAAATAAAACCGGACCAGATGGGGTTTTCAGGAGATTTCTATAAAAATATTCATAAAAAAAATTTTCCCCCAAAATTTTGTTTCAGGTCCCATAAAGAAAAAAATTAAAGAAAAAAAAGGATGCTCCCCCTTTGGGGGGGGGTTTCAGCTTTTTCAAGGTGTTTCTACCAAAAAAAAGGGAAAGGGTTTCCCCCTTAAAAAGAGCATTCCCCCACCGCCCATCTCTCTAATTAACCCGGAATAAAAAAAATTTTTCTCAAAGGCATAGCAATCGATTAGCAAACATTATGCCAAAAATTTATAGGCCCACTTTAAATGGGGTTTTTAAATGGGGAAAATCGGGGGTTAAAAAACATTTAGAAAAGTTCTGACCGTCCAAAGGGTTATATTTTACAGGGGGGCATCAAGAGGGGGCTTCCGCGGCTCTATTGAGTATAGACGCGGAGAAAGCCTTTGATAATGTTCATTGGAGTTGGCTGAACCTGGTGCTGGACAAAATGGGCTTCACGGGAGATTTTAGACATTACCTTACGGCGATGTATAATACCCCCCAAGAAAGGATTCATACGCCGGGCTTCGTCTCTTCCCCCTTCAGTTTACAAAAAGGAACTAGACAAGGATGCCCTTTGTCCCCTATGCTCTTTGACATTGCCCTCGAGCCATTAGCACTACATTTGATACATTTGATGGGCTCTGAGATTTTTAAGGGGATTTCGGTAGGCTCAAGAGAAGTTAAGATCATATGTTTTGCGGACGATATATTGTTATTCATAAATGACCCCATAGGCCAACTGAAAGGAGTATTGGAGGTTTTGACGAAGTTTTGAGAATTTTCAGGCTTCAAGATTAATAGGGAGAAATGTCAACTTCTGCCGTTAGGATCTAATAATTATATTCCCAGTCGCACAGTGGAGGTGGTGCATTCTTATTTGACATACTTAGGGGTCAAGACTGGACCGAAGGGGTCTTCTGTTTATCATTTGAACTATCCTCCGTTGTTCTCCAAAATTTTGACAGAATTGGAGAGGTGGAGAGATCTTCCCCTGTCTATCATAGGCAGGATCCAACTGATCAAAATGATAAGCTTCGCTAGGTTACTATATCCTCTGCAAAACATACCTCTTTTGCTAAAACACATGGATGTAAACAGGCTGCATCGAGCCTTCTTGAAGTTCATCTGGAAAGGCAAGAGGTCTCGCATTAGCTTTGAAAAGTTATCCATGCATAGGCTGCAGGGAGGGGCGAAGTTGCCAAACATTCGTTTATATAACTTAGCTGCTATGTGGAGACATGTGAGGGACTGGCTTGCTGGTTCGGACAGATTCTCCAACTCAGAATTGGAATCACAGCTCACTTCCTGCTGCAGTCTGGGGTCACTATTACATCTCCCTCTGAGACTTCATCCAAGGCAAGCTAAGTGTAGTGTCATTAGGAAAGACAGACTAGCCACCTGGCGGAACACGAGGAGACTCTTTAAACGCCCTATGTATATCTCTCAGTTTGTTCCCCTCTGGGATCTACCTTCTTTCATTCCAGGAATGGAGGACAAACTCTTTCAAAGTTGGAAACAGGGAGGAGTCAGGGTCTTGGGGGACTTATTATCGCAATCCACGGGCTCGTTGCTTAAATAGGAGGAAGTAAGGGAAAAATTTGCTTTGGGTCCCAATCAAATCTTTCAATATAAGCAAGTACAACATTTTTGCAGGTTCAGTGTCACACACGTAGGCAGTGTTCACACGGCTTATTCAAGCCGTAATTGCGGGACGGATTTCGCCCACAGTTACGGCTTGAATAAGGGGCAGGACGGGGACGGGTCGGGGGCGCGGCGGGGGAGCTGCCTGCCGGCCCCATAGACATTGCATTAGTCACTAAAGAGTCTTCAGAGGAGGGAACAGAGAGGACCTTTGTTAAAAATAAGGGTATTCATGTCACTTTGTTGGCGGCGAAAAAATGCATTCTGAGGCATTGGATCAAAAAGTCTATCCCATCTATATCAGAGCTCTCAGATTGCCCTGCGGCAAGTCTTATACCTGGAGAAACTTAATAATAAAGAAGTGGATGCAGGGAGGTTCTTAAAGAAGTGGAGATCCTTTATTTCCAAGCAATACAACTCAGACGAAATCAAAGCGATGATAGAACCACTCAAGTACACGGAGTACTATCTTGAAGAGCAGTTAAAAGGCACGTTAGGGAACCTGGATATTGGGGGCTAAAGTGGGGTGGAACAGTGCACATCGGGTGGGACTCCTATTTTATGTAGGAGGGAGTGGTTGCACTCTCAGGTTGTCTGCAGAGACTTTTTTTTTTTTTCCTACAGTCTTGCTACATGTTAATGTGTAATATTATGTGAGTGTCACATGCCTGTATTTATTGTCTCCTGTAATAAAATATGTTATAAAAAAAAAAAAAAGATAGCCACTGAAGCTGCAGTGACCATCTTGCAAAGAGGCAGGAATGCCAACAAAACAGGTTAAACATAAAAACAGGACTGGATCCTGACAAGGGATGCCTCTCCCACGAAGCCTAGGTGCGAGCGTTTCCTGCCCGTATAGGGTGCAGCGGACAGTCCCTACGGAAGTGCTCGGGACTTGTGCAATACAGGCACAAATTCTCTCCCCGACGTCGGGACAGCTCTTGCTCAGAGAGATGAGCTCTGTCGACCTGCATTGGTTCTTCGCTGGAGGCCTGTGGAAGTGGCAGCGGAGGTCTCTGGAGTTCCCGAACTGTGTGCGGGAGCCGAAGAGACTGAACAGAATCAAGTTCCTGTCGGAGCTCCTCTTCCCTCTCCGCGAAGCGCACGTTGACACGGGTGGCCACGTGTATCAGTTCAGACAGTGAAGTGGGGAGATCTCCTGCAGCCAACGTGTCCTTAACTCTACTGGAGAGGCCCTTTTTGAAAGTGGCGCACAAAGCGGCCTCATTCCAGGTCATTTCAGATGTCAGGGTGCGGAACTGGACGGCATAATCTCCCACTGAGGAGTTCCCTTGGCGCAGTTCAGGACTCAGCAGATAAAGCCCGAGCAGGTTCCTCAAACACCCCACAGAAATCCTTGAAGAAAGCCTGTAGGTTGGGACCCACACGAGCGACCGCGGGAGAGGGCCGGAGGCTGCTGTTGGGCAGTGATGAGCTGCTACATCATGGCGGTTAACTGATTCAGTTGTTCACCTGTTGTGCCAGTCGCTGGGACTTCTGGGCAACAATGGTCTTAAGATCTGCCACACTGGGTAATGGCACCTTGGCGGGATCCATGGCTGGATCTTACAGTCAGCAGTAGTGGATCCTCTGGACCACCTCAAGCGACGGTATAAGCCACACCAAGGTGCGGAATCTAAGTAGGCCCCGGTATTCATCAAAGCCCACCGCAAAGCGGGATGGACTTGCTATGGCGGGAGTCCACCAGATTTGCTTGTGGCGGCAGCCGAGGTGCAGCATGGTAAAAAATCGTAGACAAACTCGGAGTCGGGGACAGACAGGTGGCTTTGGTTCGTGGTCAAGGGATGGAGGCAAAAGGGTACGGTACACGGTATATCAGACAGGACACTTGGAACGCTTTCTCAGTAGACAGTAAGGCACTCAAGATCCAGCGGGGTACAAGAGGAAGTGGGCGTTATATATAGGGACAGCGCCCAGCAATAACCAATTACTGGCGCGCTGGCCCTTTAAATCTCAGAGAGCTGGCGCATGCGCGCCCTCGGGAACGGGAGCGCTAGCACCGGCTGGCAGCAGAGCAGGTGAGAGCAGGAACGTGGCTGGGTAAGTAGGACACAGGATCGCGAGTGCGCCCACGGCCCAACATGCAATCGCGGCACCACTCACCGGCGTCGGCTCGGGATGTGTCCAAGGCTCGAAGTGCGAGCCGCAGGGGCACCCGTGAAAGTTTGAAATCCAGAGGATAACCCAATTGGATATTAAATAGGGTAATCAGGAAGGTTGACAATCGTTCTAGGGAAAAACTAATTTTAGTCACTCTCCTCAAACTCCAGAATATAAAAGCACGCAACCAACACTGGTTTCAAACTACAGTCATCAGTTTAATCAGATTAGGGATATAATTTTACAATATCTTCCTATATTGGAGGAGGAGGAAATGTTAAACAAAATCCTGCAAAATGGGTGCAAAATAGTCCCTAGAAAATGTAAAACATTGGGTAACATCTCCCCGAGTATGATTATGGACTCTAACATCTCTACCACTTGGTTGCGACATAAGGGATTTGTGAAATGTGGCGGTCATTCCTGTAGAACATGTGGGTCTGTGTTCCTTCTAAGGATTTTACTAATTATGATGGGTCTAGATCTTTTCCCATTTGAAAATATATCAATTGCAACACAAGTCATGTAGTGTACATTACTAGATGCACCCTTTGTAATTTGTCATATGTAGGAAGCACAACGCGCAAACTTAAAGTGCGCTTTCTTGAGCATCTTTACGATATAAAAAACAACACAAGCAGAAATAGATCTAGCGCATCACAGCATTTCATAGATTGTCATGATTCAGACACTTCTGGACTACAATTTATAGGCATAAATCCTCAAAAGGGGGAGTAATTTAGAATATTTACTTCATGATAGCGAAGAATATTGGATGCTTACTTTAGATATGATCACCCCCAAAGGTTTAAATCTCCGTAGGGAAATTATCTTTCATTTTTAGTATCATTATGCCTACTTGTATCTTATCTCAACTCCTTAGCCATGTAACATTGTTTCTAACTTTGCCAAGTTTATACAATGTTTATTTACTTCTTTACTACTGCTGGCAAGGATGCGCAGGAAGTGACACACTTTCCTTGGAACACATTGTGCGCGTTCCACTGTTTTGTGCTACCTTTGCTGGTTCTTTTGTTTCCGGTGGCGGGAGTGGAATGATGTGTGGCGTTCTGGTCATGCAGCTCATACTACTTTGCATTTCCTGCACGTCTCATGTCAGGTAATAGTTTTTCCAGGTGTTGAGCATTTCACCGGTTTTAATTTTCTAATTGTTTGCATGTCAGCAATATCTTGACTATGTCCCTCTGATTACTTGCCTGCCTTTGCACTATTATTTGTTTTTGTACTGGCAATGCTCTAATAAATATTTCCTCATTTTTTATGATCTTGGTGCCGACCTTTTTGGACTTTCCATTCCTTTTCTAATTTTACACGCAGCTTGGAGTGTGGTCTGAGCAGGAGATCTGCCACGAGGCTGCTTGCACTCCGTGCCATACAGGTGAGCTGGTTAATGCATCTTTTCTGCTATATTGTCTTTGTCTTGCCCTAGACCCTGACCTCTTCTATTTCCATATAAAAGTCCACAATGAAGCCTGGTATGAGTCTGGGTGCTTTACTGAGCTCCTCCCATGTCAATGGAAAGCCCACCAACATCGACTGGAGATACAGATCCCCAAACTTAGGAGTTAAAGGTGCATAGAGCTTAAAAGAATACCCCTGGCCCATTTCGCCTTGTAACATGGGAGAGCCCAGACCCCCACCTCTCATTTTTATATTCATTCATAGAATTAAAGCCTGATAAATGCTCAGGTTATAAGGTGGGGCAGCCACGTGTAGACCTAACCATGTCCATATGCTGCAATTAATGGCTGCTCGGGTTTACCGATAAAATTGCAATGTTACTCGTGCCGCCGTTGTTTGCTGCATGTGATGTTGTCCATATTCAGCTGCTTCTAAACCATCACATTACATTCTGTCGATGTATGATTTCGATATCATGACTTATTTCCAATTATGCAAATGAATCACCCAATAACAGTCCCCCCATTGTTTTTCCTCTGCGGGGTTATTTTATACAATTTGCGATTTTTTTATTTTATTTGGGGGGGTAGGGTTGCTTTGAACAATCTTTTTGAAAAGGTTCCCAATGGGCCCCCATAAATTTAAATTTTTGTTTTTTAAAAGAAAGACGCAGAATCGGATCTTTTTGAATTTTTTAAAAACACAAGGGGGGAGACTTATCAAATGAAGAAACCCTTTTTTTGAAAAAAAAACCCCACTTTGAAAAAGTATTTTGAAATTTAATAAAAATGGGTGCATGGGGAGTCCCTTTAAAGCAGATACCCCACCATTGCCAGTAAAATTGCGAAACAGCACATCTTTAAAACCACTAATATACTCCATACATTAGAAAATTACAGTTTTAAAGTAAAGAGGATTTATGGCCTATTTCAAGCAGAATACGCTGTGGATTGTAACGGTCAGGAAAATTGGACCTCTGGCCCACCAAACAGGGGGTATGCCCCCAACCAGGACAGAATCTAAGTATTCCCATTTTCACCTGCGCAAGGCAGGTTGGGCTTCCTGGGGCGGATCCTACCGTCCCCCCTGACACATCTTGCTTGCGGGGGCACCCAAGGTGCATGTGGTACAGAACATTTATCAAACTGGTAAAAGGGGCACAGGCAAAAGGTCAGGACAGCAGCAAAGGTTTGTGGCAAGGGGACAGGGGCAAGTGTAGGGCACAGGGAAACACACAAGCCCGGGAAAATTTTTTCTCAGTAGGCACAATGCACAAAAAATCCGAAAAAGGACTCAGGAAAGGGCAGGGATTTGGGGTCAGTGTCCGTATCACCAATCACCAGTCCCTGGCCCAAAAATTTTAACAGAGTTGGCGCCCCATAGGAGGGGGGACAGCGCACCTGGGGGCAGAGACATGGCGGACTGAGTGCCGTGATTGGGACAAAAGGACAGAGGGATGACGCCCAGATGAATGGTTGCCCTGCGACCCGTGTGAGGTTCACGGGAGCACCTTGACAGGGGGGGATTTCTGCCCACTTCACCCTTTGCACCTTTATGGAAACCACTTTCTGCCCCCCCTTACAATATCATGAACCCCCCCCTATTGGTCGTTTAAAAAAAAAGCTTTTTTTAGGGGTGATATGACTATACAGGGCTGATATTAACCGACTCAGACAACGTAATCGGCCACTTTTTAATATTTGTATTATTGCCCCTCCACATTTTATTACACCGAAGCCAATAACGAGAACTTTACGGTGACTAATTAAAATTTCAGAGGATCGAGCTTTTGGCCTTAATAAAACTATTAAACAGGCCCTTTTTTAAACCGGGACAAAACCAATTTAATTGATCAATATTATACAGGTTTTCTTGGTCCACCCTGCGTTTCAGTAGTGGGCCTTGTTTCCCATATTCACATAGAACTTGTTACATATCTATGATTTTTTAGAGGCACTGTCATAGTAAACATGCCATCTTATCTATTGGAGCATGTTATAGAAAAAAGGGGAGCTGAGCCGATTGAATATATTTTTTGTGGGAAAAGATTCACAGAATTTGTATTTTATTCATTAAATCCTGTTTATTCTTGGTCCATAGGCGGGGGTTACCACGTTTAAACCGCCTTATGCATGATATAAATATATATTTCAATCACGATAACACCTCCACGGACCCAGCCCAGAATAACGGGATTTAAAAAAAATTCAAGTTCTACGGGACTCTTTCCCCTAAAACGTAAAACAATCTGCTCAGCTCTTCTTCCTGTAACATGCTACCAGTATTCAACAGCATATTTAAGTACTGGTTCCTTTTTTAAAAAACATTTCAATCAGAGATGGCTTTCCAGCACTGAAAATAAAACTGATGACACACAAACAACTACTGCCCCCCACGACAGATATCACAGTAATTATGACATCACACAGGAACTTTAGGGGGTTCCAGAGCCTATTGTCATCTTACAGATACTTTTAAACAGCGGACACGGGTGTTTACGGCAATTTGGCTTTACAGATATTGATATTTTTAACATCTTTTGAACTCTTTACAATGGTTCAATGCAGAATAAAAAGAGGAAGGAGAATTTAAAAAAAACCCTTCCCAAAAGGGGAGGAAGAAATGAGTTTATATCTAAAAGAAGAAGACGAGGATGATGAAGGAAATGATGTGGTAAAATTTTGAAAATTGTTACACTCATAAGAAGCCCGGGTGGGAAATTAAAGGGAAAAACATCAATGAAAAGGTTTGAAAGTGACACCGGGAAAATCTTCAAAAAGGGAAAAAATCAGGCCAAACCCAAACAACGTGGATAAGAAGCGATCTTTGGAAAAAAATCAAATCTGAAAAAACCCGGAGAGTTAAATCAAAAGCTTTCAGGGAGGGTTGCTCAGGGGGTGGATATTGTCCAAGAAGGGCCCCGGGGAGTGTGGATCAAGGGCCGGATATTGGCCCAAAAAAACCCAGGGATTAGATATAAAAAGGAGAATACCTTAATGGTTGACAATTTAAAAAAGGGGAAAACTGCTTCCCCTTTAACTCCCAAGTTAATTCCATCACATACTTGAGAAGGCGCTTTTGGGAAAAATTTTGTTAGCAACGGAGCCATACGTAAAAACAGGGGCAATCAAGATATCATCAAAGTCAAGCACAAAGTACCATTTTGCTGAAAAATACGTGCTACAACGGTCCCATGCATGCTCCCTTTCCTGACCATGGTTATGGGATCTTTACACGAAACTATGTATACTAGTAATGGAGCTGTGGACACTTTCGACACAAGAAGACAAAAAACATTGAAATTACATCACCAAATTGGCTGCGAATATTTTGGGCTTCAATTTTTGCATGCCAAGATATTGTCCCCACCCTGACATAAAACCCCCAAACTCCCCTGACAAGAGGGCAGTGAAGATTTCTGACTTTGGTCCCCGCCCCTTTATAATGGGTTTTTAAAACACCAAAAAGGGGCGGAAATGGTACGCTGAATACAGGCTCCTGAAAAATTACGGGGAACCCACGGGCAGCAGTGGACGATTTTCTTTTTGGTAACATTGATCTGAGCTGACAAAAATGCATCCATTTTGGGAAAACCAAAAAGACATCTACAGACTATGATCAAAAGTTGAACCATCATATGCAGGTCTTGACCAAAAAACACAGACATCTTTAAAGAAGTTTTGTGCATAGACAATCCCCCCGGGTGGAGGCCCAAAAACCCCTTCTTTCATCTATCAACTGGAATACTTGAGGCTGGAAGCACAAATCCGATAAAATTGGCTCAATTTCATAGCGAGTAATTTTGGATAAAGATGTCTTGTGCCATGCGTGAAGTCTTTTAAATATGACACGAAAAAAAAACCCAAACACCCTTTAGGGGCATCTGCTTTGTAAGTCCCTGGGCAAGGATTATACAATCAATTTTTCCAATCTGAGTGTTTTTCCACCAAAATAGCCCTAAATACGGGTTTTCCAGCACTATAAAGTTAAACTGGGAAAACCGATTTTGGCCCCCACCATGCTTGACCACCAAAAAATAATTCCTTTCTGGGGGTCAACAACTCAACAAGAAATGTATTAAGACCAAAATAAGACAAAACATTAACATCTGTCACAGATACAACTTTTTAAAACACAAGATTATTGAAGGGAAATCGAATTTTTCCCAAAAAAAAGGCGAAATCAACCCAAAAAAACAAGGGGAACCTTTAAAAAATCCCATTCGCCTCCAAAGTACCCCCAGCTAAAGAGAGTTACCAAGGGGATAAGAACAAAGGGTTTTTTAGAAAAACGAATTTCACATTTTGAATATCAAGCACAAATAAAATTCCCCCTTTTCTTAAACATTTTTCTGTCTGACTTCTTTTGTTCAGCATACTGTTTTTTCCCAAATGACTAGTGTTTTTCCTTATATTTGTTTTAAAATTTTTAAAGATTTTTTAATTATAACTAATTTTATAACTGTTTCCTTAAGAAAAGGTTTGTACAGCATCTCACAAAAGTGACTACAACCCTCAAATTATTGTAAATATTACATTACATACATCTCATGGGACAACACTGAAGATGTGACACTTTGATACAATGTAATCAGTGTATAGCTTGTATAAGGAGATGTTCACACAGCGTTTTTTAGATATGAGTTCGGGTACGTTTTTCAGATCGCAAAACAGACCCAGACATGTATCTAACAATGCTGAGTGTGATTTACATTGATTTCAATGTAAAACACGTATCGTCGTTAAGACGATACGTGTTTTACATACGTTTTTCAGATGTGTTTAACGGGTCCAATCAAAGAATAGACATGTCTACTCTTGATCCATTTTACACATCAAACACCCTATTTAAAACTGTAGGGTACGTTTCTGCTGCACACAAAACGTATCCAAACAAGTACCACTTTGGGTATGTGTTTGAATACGTTTTAAGCAGCGTTTTCAATACGTTTTTCGGATCTAAAAATGCATTGAAAAACGCAGTGTGCACATAGCATAACAGTGTGAATTTGGTGTACCTTCAAAATAACTCAAAACACAGCCATCAATGTCTAATCCGCTAGCAACAAAAGTGAGTACACCCCTAAGTAAAAAAAAATTGACAAATTGTGCCCAAAGTGTCAATATTTTGTGTGGCCACCATTATTTTCCAGCACTGCCTTAACTCTCTTGGGCATGGAGGTCACCAGAGCTTCACAGGCTGCAGCCACTAGAATCCTCTCCCACTCCTCCATAATGACATCATTGAGTTGGTGAATGTTAGAGACCACACGCTCCTCAACTTTCCATTTAAGGATGCCCCACAGATGCTCAATAGGGTTTAGGTCTGGAGACATGCTTGGCCAGTCCAGCACCTTTACCCTCATTTTTTAGCAAGGCAGTGGATGTAGCTAAAGATTCATGGGCCAGGGTGCAAAACTTCAATTTGGGCCCTCCTACTCCCAGACCATAGCTGCGGACCACTACTTTTTAACAACCAGTTCCTTACTTGGCGTGACTGATATCTGCGGTGCAGCGTGCCACGGAAAATTATTTCTACTTATCTAATAGAAGAAAATTAATTTTAAATATTCAAATTTGAAATTGGGCCAGGCAGTTGAAAAAAAGAAACTTAAGTTAGACAGCCAAAGCGTCTGCCCTCTTTTGCCTCTTCACCCCCTCCCCCCAAAAATAAATCTTTGTGGGGTGAGCAGGAAAAAAAATAAAATTTTGCCTTTGTTTGTTGGATTTAGTTTTTGTTCAAGTAATAATATTACTGACCAAACCAGCATACTAAAGCCAATATTAGCAATAACAGCAATATACAAAGACCAAATACCACCACATATCACTACCATATAGTGACTTATACCACCATAATGTTACTGACCAAATCAATATATCAAGACCAATAATATTAATAATAACAAATATACCAACCCCCTAATAATACTGTCACAAGATGACCATCGTATCAGCAACATAAAGAGACTAAAAAAACCCATTGTGCTGTTACTTGATATAAGCCGTTACACTAAGACCACTAGTACCACCATGCAGTGACCATATAGTGGTAGATCACAGTTGTACATAGGCGATCTGTAGCCATATAAGTGATTACAGACTAGTTATATTTATGGACTCACAGGTGACATATTATTCGAGTTGTTCTCTTGCCTTTTCCTTCTCCATCTGGTCCAGACCATCATGACATATTCTCTGATGGGAGTCATTCTCTTTCACTTTTCTTCTGCATGCAGTCCAGACCACCATGTCGACTTGTTCCGGCCACGACGCATCCCTGCAGAATTTATCACACAAGCACGTTAGACTTCTCATTTTTCCGGCACTTCCCTCCCAATTCTCACCTCAGTACAAACTCCCCCTCCAAAGTACAACAAATGGTAATAACCCCAACCAGTGAAATTGCCCCCAGCCGATTATATGGACGCTAGTAGCTAGGAACACACCACATATAGTAGGCAACCCCACTAAATTAGGCAGGCAGATAGGTAGATGCTCTTTTTAGTTAGGTTAGACCCTTAAAGTTAGATAAGTGGGCAGTTTTTTCCTATTAAGTAAATAAAGTCCCCCTTTGATATAAGGTTTCCCTCAGGAGGTAAGTATATAGGGCCACCCAGTAGGTAGATAGATAGGGTCCCCCAGTAGATAAGTAGGTAAATAGGCCCCCAAATTGGTAGGGATATGTAGTCCCCCAGTAGGTAGGTGGTGATATAGAGCCCAGTTAGGTACAGAACAAAGCTGGAGCCTCCTGGGCAGATAGGGGAGCAGACAGAATGTGTGAGGAAGTAGTGGAGAAAGAATGGGGAAGGTTGTCTTTCTTTTGATGTTCGGCCGCACTGCAGAGGAGACTGCACATGTTCTTCTTGCGACCTCTCTTGGCCTGTAATGCAGCTCTCATCGCCATCTCAAACACTTCCTATATGTTTTCCTTCCTTTTAGCAGAGCACTCCAGGTAGCCAAAAGCGCTGATCTTATTTGCCATATCCCTTCCTTCACCAGCTCCTAAACAGAAAAATAATATCAGCAATATACACAATTATATACTTACACTTTGCTTGCACTAATGGATCCAGTTCCACTACTCCTCTAAAGTCTCATCACTGACCACAATGATTAATTTTAAACATATAGGAAAAGGTAAAAAAAGATGCATTGCTTTTCTGATTTTGCTTTGTTTATGAGCTAGAGAAGATTTTACTCTCTGCTTAGTATATAGATATATATGGCCCCTTTTAGTCAGTAGGTATATAGGGCCAGGGGCATAACTTTGGTTCAAAAAGTGGGGGGGGGAACAATTTTCCCTCTCATCCCCTATCTTCCTATACCTCCCTCCCTCCTTCACTCGCCTTCTCTTTCACTTCCCCTCCCTTCCATGTTCTCCCCTCCTCTCCCTGCAGTGAAGTGTCCCCCTCTAACCCCAGCTAGGAGGTAGAGGAGTGCTGTGAGCTCCCCCAGCAGGTCCAGGCGGAGTCCTTATGACAAACACTTTTGGTGCAATCCGCAAGGTTATGAGTGGCTCTCTAATTACTGAAGTTTAGAGCCAGACTGGGACTTAAAAGCTGCACTGGCAATGAAGTAAAGCAGCCCACCTATAATATTTCCCCCTCCAGATGGAAATAAAAAATGTTGTGCAGGCTTCTGGTTCCGGCACGCACATGAGCGGTCGCACGGAGTAAGTGCTCCCGCTCCGTCCCGCTTTTCTCAGTGCTCCCCGCTTCTAATCGCTGCAGTTAGCGGCGCTTGAAGGTGCCGCAAGAGAGCTCCGTCCTCGGTGTCGGGAACGGAGGGTTTAAAACAGCGGGGAGCCCGTGTGCTGTAGCGGAGCATCTGAACGGCGAGCGCTGCCGCAGGCAGTGGATGCTTTCTTACACAGCCGCTGACCCCACAGCTTTCCAAGGCAACTGAAGCAAGGGAGGAGGAGGTGGAGGAATTGCCTGACAACTGCAATATGGTCCAACAACGAGGAGGAATGCATACCCCTCAAGTAAGATCACAGCATGCAGAAGGAGGGATATCAATGGAGGAGCAGTCACAGCCATTAACCCTGTCAGCAGATCAGGCTACAGGAGGGGCACAGGGGGATATAATATACTCGGACATTGAAAATTTAAATCCCGTGGCTGCTCCTGGGATGTCCCCTCAGCAACAGCGAGCTCCTAAGCAAACCTTGACCTACATCTCAGAGCCAACTGAAGATGATGTTATATGCATGCGAGACTCTAATATCACCCATCCTCAGTTACCCAAGGCCAAACAGGGGGAGAGAAACACTACCATCACCCTAAACGATTTGGAGGATTGTGAGGAACAGGTTCCGGGGCTAGCTATCTCATGTAAAGCCATGGCTATAGCGGTGGCGAAACTTTTGGCGTCGGACATTATGGCCTCTCTAGAAGTTGCAGTTGCGAACTCTTTATCCACTTCAGTTACGGCTGCCTTATCTACTATCAAAGCAGATGTCGATAAAAATAAAGCCAATAGCCTCTAAGGGGAGGGCAAATGATGG
>JAODAL010038115.1:0-39591 GCA_025379985.1 Phyllomedusa bahiana
TTAATTCTAAAAAACCCACTTTTTTTAAAATAGGTTTGAAAACCCCAACCTTTCCCTTTGTTTCTCTTTTTTTTTAAATTATTTTAAAAGGGTTGTCTCAAAAACAGGGATTGATAAGCTATGTTAAAACCCTGAAAAAACAAGTCTTTTTTGAAATTTATGTTTCCATTAACAAGGGCCTACCTATTCCTTTTTTTCTGACAGCACCATCATCCCTTGAGCCCCCTTGACAATTTTTTAAAGAACAAATTTTCTTTTTAAAAACAACTTTTTTTATAAAAACGCCCTGTAGTATACCCTAAATGTCCCAGAAAAAATGCCCCCAAAAATTTTCAAAACATGCCCCATGACCATTTTTGGACAATTGGGGAAAAAAAAAATGCCCTGTTAGAAAAAAACATTTTTTTTATAATGGGACCTGAAAGAAATAGCTGCAGCCCACAGCAAAATTTCCTCCAAAAATTCAAAGCATGACCCTTGAGCCACTTTGGAAAATTTTTGAAGAAAAAAATGCCTTTAAGAAACAACATTTTTTTTAAATAAAAGGGGAAACCTGAAAGTATACTGAAATTGTCAAGCAAAATCCCCCAAAAATTCAAAACATCCCCCCAAGACCACTTTTGAAAATTTGGGAAGAAAAATTTGTCAAATTAAAAACAAAAATTTTTTTAAAAATGGGAAACCGTATATTGCTGCTTTTTCAAAGCACATGCCCCAAAAAATTAAAAAAATTTATTTTCCTCACCCACTTTTAAAAATTTGTGGGGGAAAAAAGCAAAATAGAACCAAAATTCTTTTCCCAAAAGGAACCATGATTTTGTTTTTATCCCACAGCAAAAAGACCCAAAAAATTATTAATATGACTTCCACCACTTTAAAATTTTGTGGGGGAGAAAGCCACTTAAAAGCCACTTTTCTTTTTCTAAAGGATAAAAAATTATTGCTGTATCCCCACAGCAAAAAGGCCCCCAAAAAAATTAAAAAATGATTCCACCCAACGTTAAAAATGGGAGGAAACCCAGGGGGTTTTTTGCCCATGAAACCCTTGGGTGTCTTTTACAGTCTCCTCACAGCAAAAACCCCAAAATTTAACTTTTGGGGGGGGGGGGGGGGGAAACTGAGAAAAAAAAATTGCAGTAAAAATGTTTCATTTTAAAAAAAATTTTTTCAAGAGGACCATTTCTGTTGGGGAGAAAAAAAGGGTGAAGAAGACCCACAACTAATCGGTGCCTCAGAAAATTGGGGGCCACAAAAAACCTCAGAGATCCATGCCTATTCATCTTGATGAAATTAAAACATCCACATTATCTGGGGAAAGCCGATCGTTTGCTTTTAAAAAACCTCCCCGGGCTGTTTTTAAGGTCCGCTCAGATGGGACGCTGGCTGCTGGGCAGGACAACCCCAAACTATGGCGTGGGGCCAGCTTCCCCCGGGCCCTTCGTCCTTTTTGGATACCCAAAAATTTTCCCAATTTTGGGGCCGGAACACATGCAAAAACAATTGGGTTGAAAGCAGATAGTTTGGGCCCCCAATGATCTTTAAAAAGGTCCTCGGGTGTTTAATTTTTTGTGCCCTGCATTGCAGCGTTGGTGATGGTAAAAAAAAGATTGCCAAGGAAAAGGTTTCCCCCCTTAGGCTTCTGCCCCTTGCCTGCTGCAGCTGCCGCTTCGGGGCTAAATTGGCACCTAAAAAAACTGTCCCCCGCTGGGGGTTTTTTCCCCCGTGACCCTTTGAAAAACGTTTAAGCAGACTCCAACAATTCCCGTTGACAAACACAAAGGGCTCCCCTTCCTGCAATTTTTCTTTTCAAAATTTTTGGGGGAAGGAAATGCTGAGTTTTTGGGTTTTTTTCCGGGGACCAGGGGGGTGGCCACCCAAAAACTGTTTTTTCATTTGATGGCCTTAATCGAACATGTTGGAGAAATGGAGAAAACCAAGCACTAAAAGGAAATGGAGCCTTGATTTCCCAAGCCTCGGGGTCGAGGGCAAGAAAAAACTGTTCTTCCCATTTTCCCCTCCGCCTCAAATTCCGCCAACCTCTTTCCAAGGAAGGAGTTTGGGAACATCGGTGCTAGGAAAACCCCTCCTCCCCCTCCGCTGCTCCGGCACAGCTTACACAAAGCCCTGACTTGCCTGAGATGATGCCCCGAGAGCTGACGCCCCCTTTTCAAAGCTCTGGACCCCGAACCCTGCCCCAATAAAAACCGATGAAATTTTGAAACTGCGGCCTTGTGATTACGAGAAAAGGCTCCGTGCCCCCATCTTTCCCCCTCTCCTCCTCCTCCTGGCGGAACCCTTTTTTTCAGAGTGTCCAACGATCTTCAGAACTAAATACACCCCAAAAACTCATTGCTGCAAGGGGATGTCCGCACTGACCATTTTGGGGGGGCTTTTAAAATGGGAAGATGGGGCAGAGCCTTTCACCTCCCCACTCTCGGGGGCTCAAAACCTCAGGTCCGACCGCTGCTTGAGCCCTGTTCACTTCGACTGCGTAAAGGGGATTTCGCGCTTTCCACAAAAGCTGGAGCATGTGGAGGGGGGAATTCCCCGTGTTTTCCAAATCAACAATGAGAGGTTTTACGGGGGCCGAGCTGACGCTGCAAAAAGCACCAGGGGGAAAGCAGGGCGAACGCGAAGTGCGAACTCAGACCTCGAGCCTTCTCAGCGGCAGTCCAGACCCGTAGCTTTTAAAAATTTTTGGGCGACCAGGTTTCATGAAAAAAGTCCCAGCAAGGAAATTCCCCCGCCAAACCGACCCTTTAAGGGGCGGCCCCCTGCAGAATTTCGCCCCTTTTATCGCAAACCCCCTTTCCCCGGGCCAATGTTTTTCAAAAAAAAAAGACGGGTTTGGGGGGCACACTGAACTCCCGAAAGGGAAAAGTAGCCCAAAAGACGACACCCAATTTGTTCCTTGTAAATAAAAGAAAACTTATTGTAAAAAATTTTTTTTAAAAAAACAGCACGCCCCAGCAAACAAGGAAAGCCTGTAAAAAAACCTGGCGCGTTTTCCGGGGCTTTTTGCAGCTCTTTTTCACAGCCCTTGAACAAGAGCGGGCAATAGCTCAAAAAGCCCCATTTTATTTACGGCCCCTTTTGGGTAGGCGGGCTGCTGTTTTATATAAATTTTTACAATAAAGCGCTCGGGTTTTTCTACACGAAGCACTTGGTGTCGTCTTGCCCCCAAATACTTTCCCTGCCGGGAGTTTTAGTGTGCACACCTTTTTTTTTTCTGGGTTCCTTTTCCCCCCAGGCCCCCGGAGCTTCCTGAGAATCCTAACCCAGCACTTTTGAAAACGGCTTTTACAAGAACCCTACAAGATGGTGAGTGACCTAGATTTTTCTTGTCACAAGGTTTCTTGTCACCCAGCCACGCTCGGCTCTCGGATTTGTAGAGGCCGGTCCACAGCTCCTGACCTGTGTGTGGGGATGGTCTCCAATACAGATTAAATTCAAACGGCATGGTTCCTCTGGGCACGTGATGCCACCATAGGACACTTGGGGAAAGAGCCCTGCACCATCCCTCGGTTTAGAAGAGCGTGCGCCAGGGCTTCTAGTGTCCTAAAAACATTTCGGGCACGGGCCCTTTGTTTATCGGCGAGTGTAAGGAACATTCGCAGTCTGCCATGCATAAAGTGGGTCTAGATGCTGAGCCCCATGCTTTATACATCCTTTATGCAATTTAGGATGTTCATGACACCATATGCATTAAGGGGTTATTAAACCACTTAAACCCCCGCCGCTAGCTCCAGCAGCAGAGACTCGGCACCTTGACTCCCTTACTGGTGGTCTCACGGACAACATACCCCATCCTCCCATCCCATGCCGGCCTACAGCATTGTCCACTCCAACCTTCCTGCTGAATTCAAAATATAGGTTGCCCCCTCATTTTCTTCTCAAATTTTGGCACAAAAGTGCCTCTTATAGACCTGAAAAATCCGGTATAGTGGTGATGTATTTAAACTCCTAACTAACACAGCTGTTTTTTCCATTTTTTTTTCTTCTAATAGCATAACTTTTTTCATTGTGGCTGTTTCGAGGCTCATGGACTTTTTGGTTGCTTTTTATTCAAAGTCAAGCACAAGTAGGAAGAACAAAAAATGTTGTTTTTTTTTAATTTTTGTAGCAGTGTTTCATGGAGGGATAAAAATCAGTTTTATATAGCAACAGGGTTTATTACGCACACAGTGATGCCGAAATATGTGTATTTTTTTTACCATTTTCATTGAACAAGCATTTGTAATGGGGAAAAGGTTATTATGTGGTTTTTTTTTGTGTTTGTTTTTTTTCACTTTTTACTTGCTTTACCACTTTAATACATCAGACTTATCTCACTGCAGATGGACACCTATTCAGCTTTTATCCGCACTAGGACAGATATACACAAATGCAACACACAGTAAATATTGGACATGATCTATAACTGTTCCTCAGTGTGTATAATTACAGTATATAATTATATACACACTACACCACTATAATATATATATATATATATATATAGTATATATATATATATAATATACAACACACAGTAGCGCGTACTTCACACAGGGAAAGAATATACATGTATAATTACTTATCTGGGTGTTACATTTTGAGTATATACTGTCCCTGTGTGAAGTACATGTGTGTGTGTGTGTGTGGGTATATAATATTTAATACAATATAGGGGTGTAGTGTGTATATAAATAAATATACTGCAATATACACACAGGAACAGTATATACCACATGTCCAATATTTAACTGTTCAATTTGTGTAATATACTGTCCCCTATGTGTATGTATATACAAATCAAACTGTCCTCAGTGACACAGTTCCCAGTAATATGTAGTATCGACAAATGAGGTGGGGCAAACAGCCCTCCAGCCTGCCTTCAGGACATACTATGCAGGTCACTGGGGTCCTAGAAGCTCCTGGCAGTTTTAGGCTCTCTGGAAATTTGAGGAAACCAGCAAACTCTTTCTGGTTTCCATAGTGATGGGGCCGACGGATCTGCTGTAGGACCGGCAGGACCATGCGTAGGTGCTGTTAACGCACCGTTAGGAGGGCTGAGCAGGGATCACAGAAGATGAGGAGGGGCTGCTCCACTTGAGTGCATGAGTCTCTGGAGGTTGGCGGAGCTGTCTCACTGCAGCGATCAGAGAGGAGAGAGGAACTAATCAAACGGGGCAGAAAGCTAACATCCGGGCTTCTGCCCCGAATGATCCTGCCTACACGCCCCTGGCGTGCCCGGGCCTGAGAGCCACCGACCACACCCCAGAGAAATCCACCCGTCACACCCAGTGAGCTGTCACATAGATATAGCGGCCTTTTGGGCTATTCTTACTAGTCCATGTGTTCGTTGGTCATATGGACTTTTCCTGGCCGACAGTTGGCAGACAACGCGCTTGAAATATAAGATGACACACGTGGCTGGCCAGGCAGTAACTGCTTTTATCTGGCAAAGAAATGCCTGCTCGGCATCTGTATTGGGCAGGGCCGAGGGCCTTGACGGTGTCGGAACCCATCCTGTTGTCCACCAGCACGGAAAGGCAACATTTCCAAGGCCAAAAGCCTGTGCCAAAGCCGACATTCAGCTTTTGGCTTTGGGAGTTATTGGTTAAAGTGTTTCTCCTGCACCCCAAACCTGGAAGACAGAAGCTGGCTGCAGACTGCTCGCTGTAACGGCCGTGTGCAGAGATCGTTCAAACTTGCGGAAGGAAAGGGGTAGGATGGTCTCTGGTGGTGCGGTGGTACTTGGGCGACGGATGATTCTGAAGCGAGGCTGATGCCCATATCATGACTCTGAGAAGCCATGGGCAGCTGAAACGCTTGGTGGTGGCGAGGAGGAGGAGGCGGAGACAGAGGTTGTGACAGAGGTTGTAGGCCACGCGCTCTCGGCCTTCTTTTGGCCATGTGGTTCCCTCCATTACAACTCATTCATTCGCTGCATGTGACTAAGACATGTTGGTGTGTAACCACTTAAAGTTCTTGCCTCTACTTTGCGTTTACGGCAAAGCGGCATAAGACATCGCTGTGAATCAGAGACTGCTCAAAGAAGGCCAGGCTTGAGAGGTCCTGGACCTTTTGACTACGATAAACGAGGAGCGGCTGTTTGCGCTGACCCGTGGCTGGCGGTTCATATCAGCGGACTTCTGCGACCTACGCCCTCTCGCTTCCTTTTTGTGGCGGGACCCGTATTTGACACTCCCACCATTGTCTTCCTCCTCGTCACTGAGACGCACTCGCAGAGCAAATTCTGCAGAAAGACCACGATGGATCCGCATGTCGTCATCATCAAAAAAAAAATACATCATCAACACAGTTACCGGTGACTTGGTCGTCTTGACTTTTCCTGCATCCAGAAGCTGCGGGCTACAAAGCAAGAGGGCGCCTGCAAAGGCGTTGCCGCCCGCCCGGGATTTTTGCCGGATTGACCGCTTCCCTTTCTCCTCCTCTGATGCATCCAGTAACTGGGCCTCAGAGCAGACTAAAATCATCCTCTTGATCTTTAACATGCCTTCTTGACCCCAACCGCATTTGTCATCAAAGAGTCTTTTCCAGACAATAGGATATCCACAGTGGTGGGGTACACGAGGTTGACATTTGGCTGCTTCATGTTGGACCGGTATGCTGATGATGCGATAGACGACATTTGTGGCCGTGACTGGAGACGAGGAGTGTACGACTGCTGATTGCAGGTTGCATTAACCACTGAAGGACAGATTGGCGATGCTGTTCCCGTTACTGAGATACACAGGGCCCTACCCAGCGTGACAGCCTGCAACAGACGACCGCTGGCATGCGTGGTTGTCGCCAGCACTGGAAGAGCACCATCTTCTCGTACCTCTACCTTCATGTCTACGCCCCCTCTTTGCTCTCTTACCACCACATTTCGCTCCATGTTCTGAAAAATAAAATGTAATTAAGGTATGGAATATGTATTGGAAAGTCTCTTATTAAAAGACGGCAAATCACAGCTATTCTCAAATCCCTCTAAACAAAATAAAAATTGCCTGGACTTCAAAATTTAACTGCAATGAGTCCTCTATCAACAAATCAGACTGGCAAAAGTGCAAAAAATACGTAATCTGTTATGTTTCGTATCATACAACACGGTAATTTTTTTTTGGCATGCCCTTTCATCATTCCACCTGTGGTGACTATAAAATTGCTGTTTTAAGATTTACGTGCAAAGCTGCTTCAATGAACAAAGCTGTAGTGCGCCAAAGCAACAAAACACGTATCTTGAAATGTAATTCCGGGATAATAAAAAGTATTTGGTTTGCACCTTTCAATTCAACTGTGGTGACTTTGATAAAATTTGCTGATTTCAGATACGTGAAGCTGCGACCATGAACATAAGCTGTTGTGCGCAAAGTCAAAAAACACGATCTGTTATGTTTTCGTATAGTAAAACAACGGTATTTTTTTTGCACCTTTCATTCACCTGTGGTGACTATTGAAATTGCTGTTATTAAGATTTACGGCAAGCTGCGTCAATAAAAAGCTTAGTGCGCCAAAGTCAAAAAAACACGATCAAAATGTTTTCGGATAATAAAATGTATTTTTGCACCTTTCTTTTTCACCTATGGTGCTAAAAAATTGCTGTTTAAGTTTTACGTGCAGCTGCGTCAATGAACAAAGCTGTAGTGCCCAAAGCAAAAAAACTATCTGTTATTTTTCAATAATCAGGGTATTTTTTGGGCACCTTTCAGTTCACCTTGGTACAAAAAAATTGTTTTTTCAGTTTTATGAAAGTGCCTAATAAAACAAAGTTAGTGCCCCAAAAGTCAAAAAAACTATCGTTATGTTTCGTATAGACACGGTATTTTTTTGCCCTTTAAATTCACCTGGGTGACTATGAAATTGTTTGTTTAAGATTTACGTGAAAGCTGCGTCAAGAAAAAGCGTAGTGCGCCAAAGTAAAAAATTTTTCTGAAATGTATTGGGATAAAAAAATGTATTTTTTGGGCCCTTTTCAATTCCCCTAACTAAAAATTTTTGCTGTTTTCAATTTACGTGCAAGCTGCGTAAATAACAAAGTTATGCCCCAAAAGAAAAAAAAACACAATCTAAAATTTTTCGTTAATAAAATGTATTTTTTTCATTTTAAATTTCACTTGGGGTGACTATAAAATTGCTGTTTTCAGTTTTACGTGCAAGCTGCTCAATGAACAAAGCTGTAGTGCGCCAAAAAAAAAAAACCGTACTAAATTATTCGGAAATAAAACTTTTTTTTGCACCTTTAAATTCACTTGTGGTGACTTAAAATTGCTGTTTTAGATTTGGAAAGCGCTCAAAAACAAAGCTGTATGCGCCAAATCAAAAAACACGTATCTGTTATGTTTTCGAAAACACGGTTTTTTTTGACCTTTAAATTTCACCTTGGTACTATAAAATTGTGTTTTCTGTTTTTAAGTGAAAGGGTGGATATTGAAACAAAGGTGGAATGGTAAAATTTAAAAATTAAACCCCTATCTGAAATGTATACTGATAAAAAAGTGATTTTTTGCACCAAACACAAGGACCTGCGTTATAAAAATGATGTTTTTCCTAAAAAATTTAGGCTGCCCTTTAACCAGGAAATATTTCAATACAAATGAAAATAAAAAGATATTGCAGTGCAATTCTCACAAAGTTTTGGGTGAACTTTACCCATGTTCTTTAAGAGCTTGTGTCACCCGCGGGCCCCCCCCCCCCCCTCCCCCCGTGACTTACGCGGGAGTGCTCCCTTTAAAAATTCTCTACCTAACAATAAAATCTTCCCAAACTCTAATCTAACTAAATTTGGAAGGATCACACTAATATAGAGGTTTCTTGGCAGAAATGAATAATTTTTGCTGAGCTTTTGCCACAGGCGGCGCACCTCCTACCCTTTTGAGAAAGTGAGCACTGAGGCGAAGGAAACCTGTTTAGTAAAACGAGGTCATGTATTTTTCCCGCCAATTGCAACCATACACATCCCCTTCATTACGTCGCACACACATCTCCCCCTGTTCTATTCTGTAATCTGATTTGCTGGCCGCACAAAATTACAGGAAGCGCCGAAAATGGCGCGATCTTAATAGATGATGCACAGATTTTAGCCTTAATTATCGCATGATCTAAAAATTTCGATCACCATAAAAACCTTGCCGATTTCAACTTTGTCGATAATAATCGCTCAACACTAGTTGTCACATTTCAGAAATTGAGGTCATATTACTAAGGTATGCCATCAATGAGAGATAGGTGTGTGACCCAACTCTGGACACTTAGCTTGAGAACGAACCCCCAATGAGGTCTTCGAAAGTTCAAGCACTGTGTACAACCGGTAGTAGCAGGTGCCAGCTGTATGTAATAGTGGGTGAGCCTGCTCCATATATATACTTGTGTTGTTAACAGTAGTGGGTTGCCATGGGAAACCAGGGAGTAGGGTGGCTTGGTTATGGCAACGGAACAGTTAATAGTTCAGGCAGGCAGTTTGGGCCTGTGTATTTAGTGTGCTGTGAGTCAGGTGGAGCTGAGCAGCCAATCAGCAAGCTCAAGAGATGGAGCTGGGCTGCGGAGAAGGGGGGCCAGCATGTGTGGAGGGGGAAGCTGCAGTTGGTTACAGAGTTGTCTGTGGAAAGGCAGTGAGAGGAGAGGAGACAGAGTGACAGGAGAGAGAGAAGTGTGCCCCTCAGAGTTGCAGTAGCCACGAGGGGTGGAAGATATTATTGGCTGTCGTTCAGAGAGATTAGAGAGCCATGTGCTTGTATATAGTTGCAAATTGTTAAAAGCAGAGAAAGTTTGGGAGAGACCGGTTAGAGGGCTCCAATCTGGAGTCAGCGAGTGGCCGGAGGAAAGGCATCGATCCAAGGAGCAGCGAGAAGTTCTGCAGGAGGCCTGAGCCATAGTGGAGGAAGCCACAGAGAACAGTCAGGTAGAGCAGTGAGGTGGGCAGGAGGAGAACCCCTCGTTACCTGCGTGTGTGGTGCTGAAGCTGCTGGTTGCGGGGACACGAGCGCACTGTATGTATTGCAACAGCGCTATGGATGAGAGTAAAAGCCTCATCTCTCCCAGAACAGTTGTCGTGTCAATTGATTATCGCCGGTGTAGCACACGTCTCAAACACTGCACCTCTCCCTGCAATTCAAAAGAACTCTTAAGGGTGGTTGCAACGGGCGGACACAGTTGGGACACCGCCATTAAACCACAGGTTCCCTTTAATACTACTGCCCTTTAATGTTGCATGTAGGCTGTTGGTCTATTACAAATGGACATATGGTGGATCTTCTGGTTTTGCAGGCTTTACTGTAGAACTAAACAAGGTAACAAAGTCTAAGAAATATCCACATTTTTACTCTTTAAGACCTGCTTAGGAATTTCATCTTCAGTGTAGGGGACTCCCAGGTTGCTATCCTTGACGTGGTCACCCGCAGCAAGGACTGTTCTCCAGGTGCAGAACCAGGATAGCAGACAAGGAATATAATCAAACATGCAGTTGTTCAAATCAGGCCTGTTGCAAGGTCAGAGGATAAATAGCTAGTGATGCTCTTCCTTTGAAAGAAGAGCAGATTGACAGCAAGCACTAACCCTTTAAACCACAGAAGATCAAAGTGTAAGTGTTAGGAAATAACCACATAGGAAGGCCCAGTCCAGCGGATAGAAGGCTGTGCTCCGACTTTGGACAAGGGCCTTCTATGACACCAAGGTCAAGGTGTACTTCCTATTGTAACACTGCTCATCAAGTTTCTTTTTTTTGTGGTTTTCATAACAAAGGTCTTTCTCGGGTGGAAAAGAGTGGGAGACAATGGACAATTGAACAGAAAGCTCCAGTTACTATAATTCCTTTTTTATTTTTTTTCTCTATAATCAGTTCCTACAGATTATTCTTTCCACAGTAGACCTTACAATCTCATTTTCTTTTTATCATTAATTATAAAGAAGCAAGATCTTCTATGCAATGCAACAGGGAAAGAACGCAAACGTATTAATAGCAATGTAAGAATATGTAGTCAAAGAAACATTCTTTATTTAATAGAAATTCTGTATGTGTAATTTTATAAGCACTCAGGGGAATGAGATTTCTCTCACACTATTGAACAATTTAAGTCAGATGTTTAGTACAAGGGAACTTAATCACCACAGTTCTAAAATAAATCTTACTTAATCCCATTTGTCTTAACCCAATTTACTATTCTTTTACGTTTCAAACTTTGCGATTTAGAGTTTTGTTTCCATTGAGATTGCTGTAAACAAACTGGTCACTGATTTACTCGAAGTCAAATAAAAAGATGAAGAATGCTCATGTAGCATCACTCAAAATGATAGAGCATTTCTAAAGATCTTAAATGTCTATTATTTTATTATTATTTATTTTAGAGGGCCCTTACTTCCAGAGCGCTGTACATTTGGAGGGGGTTACATACATAACATATGTCAAACAAGTACAAAAGGTAATAATAAGTAACTAGCAACTGGTACAGAGGGAGACAGGACCTTGTGTGCGAAGGCTTACAATCTACAAGGAAGGAGGAAAGAGACAGAAGGTGAGGGGCAGAGGGTATTGTAGGGTAGAGTATTTGCAATAGAGAAATTGTGGGTTATTGGCAGTTCTGAAGAGATGGATTTTCAGGTTGCTTTTGAGGCTAGTGAAAGTAGAGGAGAGTCTGATATGCTGGGGCAGTGACTTCCAGAGAATGGGGGAAGCACGAGAGAAGTCTTGGAGACGGTTGTGTAAAGATCTGACAAGAGGAGAGCAGAGAAGAAGATACTATGAGGAGCGGAGATTGCGTAAGGGGAGGTATCTAGAGATTAAGTCAGTGATGTATGGAGGCAAGAGGTTATGGAGAGCTTTGTAGGTCAGTTTGACTAACTTGAATTAGATTCCTTGAACAATGGGTAGAGCGATTGGCAGAGGGGAGTGGCAGTGGAGTAGCGAGGAGAAAGGTGAATCAGATGGATGCGTGGTTTGACGGACAGAGAGTCGTCGAAGGTTATCCCAAGGCAGTGGACTTGCCAGACCGGTGAGAGTGTGGAGCCATTAACAGTTATAGAGAGATCAGGTGGGAGGATAGAGTGGGACGGTGGAAATATGATTAATTCAGTATTCTCTTTGTTTAGATTTAGGATATGGGAGGAAAAGAAGGAGGATATGGACGATAGACAGTCCTGAATCTGAGAGAGCAGAGAGTTAACATCTGGGCTGGAGATGTAGAGTTGTTTAAACAACCATTTTCTATCTGCTCTATAATTTCAGTGCAGAGGACTTCCAGATTGCTATGATAAAGCGGATCCTCTGCTTGGGATCCCAATCTACTAATCCGCAAAGAGAACTACTAAGGGTTTGCTGTGACATGCGATAGATGTTTGACAATTCAATTTTGTAAAATTCCAGGTAAGGCTGGATCTAAGGGCGTAGTGTGGAGGCTGCCAGCTGAGGTAGAGAGTCTTATTAGCCAAGCAATGTTCGCTGTAAAAACGGTATGCAAAATAGCTCTCTTTATTGCCACCTATTGAATTATATGTAATGCTGGAATCATACATGCAGCTTTATTTTTAACCAATCAGGAATAAATGCAAAATAGGTAAAAGTATAAAAGAAAAACTGAAATTCCTCCTTTTGTTTGTACCCACATGTTAGGCCCAAAAGCTACTTGTATGACAATAGGGCGGCTTAAATCGCATCTCTCGGGTGGTTTATTCTGCCCTGAAAGCAGATTATGATACATAGATTTATATAATTTGGAACAGGACCGAGTAAAAACCAGGGAAAATTCTCATAGGACTCCTTAAAAGACGGCAGAAGTCCTGTTTAACCCGCCCACATAAGGGGATTGACAGTTTTTTCTGTGTCAGTGTGTGTACAGATCAAACTGTCAATCCCTCTATGGGGCTGTTCACACGGCTTATTTTGGCGCGGATTGGCGACGTACCGTGCGCTGGATTTGCGCTTCAGTACGGAGCCAATCCGTCGCAGTAATTACGGTAATCCACCGTTCTCATAGGCCTCGTTCACACGGCTTATTTTGCCGCGGATTGGCGCCGTACTGCGCGCCGGATTGCGCTTCAGTACGGCGCCAATCCGTCGGAGTCATTACGGTAATCCACTGATCTCTTAGAGAACAGTGGATTCCGTGGCTCTTCCCCGCTCGGCGAATCCGCCGCGGGGGGGAGAAAGTGACATGCACATTATTTACGGCGCGGACGCGGCGTAAACAATGCATTGTCTATGGGGCCGGGGAGCGGCGCCCCCGCCGCGCTCCGGCCCCGCCCCCGTCCCGCCCCTTATTCACGGCGGATTTGTGAGCGCACAAATCGTCGGGAATAAGCCGTGTGAACACGGCCATAGAGAACGGTGGATTCCGTCGCTCCTCTCTGCTCGGTGAATCCGCCGGGCGGGGAGAAACTGACATGCACATTATCCAGGCGCAATACGGGGCCGCGCCCCCGCACCCGCCCCTTATTCAAGCCGGAATTGCGAGGGCAATCCGGCTCGCAATTCCGGCTTGAATAAGCCGTGTGAATACAATTTACAATTTCTTTAGCTTCTTACTCCTAATAATAATAATAATCTTTATATAGCGCCAACATATTCCGCAGCACTTTACAATATAGAGGGAATAAGCACAGACAAACTAGACATTACATTATAAAAAAGCTATGTACAAATCAGACACGAGGTGTGAGGGTTCTGCTCGCAAGAGCTTACAATCTATTAGGGTGCATGGGTGAAACAAAGGGTGACAAGTGCTTGGTTTACAATGGTCTAGATATGTTACATAAGTATGGGGTAGCATACATAAAAAAGTGGATGAACCTGCCATCCCAACCATACATCTATATACAGATAAGTGCCTGTGGGTGCCAAAGTACAGGAAGTGATGAATGTGTGACAGAATTTGGGAGGTTAACAGTTAGGGATCTTGGTAGGCCTGTCTAAGAAGATGAGTTTTCAGAGCGCATTTAAAACTGTGAGGGTTGTTAGTGTGCCCTATCACATGGGGTAACATATTCCAGAGAACTGGTGCAATACATGAGAAATCTTGGAGACGGGCATGGGAGGTTCGGATGAGTGAGGTGTGTAATCTCAGATCAGTAGCAGAGCGGAGAGAGTGGGTAGGATGGTAGACAGAGATGAGGGAGGAGATGTAGGGGGGTGCAGCGCTGTGGAGAGCCTTATGGGTGAGAGTGATTAGTTTATGTTGTATTCTGTACTGAATCGGCAGCCAGTGCAGAGACTGACACAGGGTAGAGGCATCAGGACAGATTGGAGAGGGGAGAGTTTACAGAGAGGGAGACCAACAAGTAGTGAGTTACAGTAGTTAAGACGAGAAAGAATAAGAGCAACAATAAGAGTCTGTCTTGTTTCCACAGTGAGAAACGGACAGATTCTGGAGATGTTCTTAAAGAGAACCTGTCACATAGTTTTTGCCCCCCTGGCTGAGGACAGAACAAGGTAGTGCCGGACATGCGGTTTCCAGCGCTGTGTCCCTTATTCTGTAAGATGCTGTAGTTTTCGTGTATTTAATGCTCAAATCTGCAGTTTTCAGCCAGAAGAGTCATTCGAAGAGTCCTTCAGTGTCATTTTTTTTCAAACCCGGCCCATCTGAGACTAGCCCCACCCACATCAACTGACAAACCTATTACTTTGAATAGGTAGAAACATGTGAATAACTGTCAGTGGGCAGAGCTAGCCTTTGGTGGGTGGAGCTAACACCTGCTCATGAATAAGATTTGAGGGGTAAATGCTCTAAAACTGCTGCATCTTACAGAATAAGGGGCACAGTGCTGAGAACAGCAGGTCTGACACTAGCTTGTGCTGCCCTCAGCAAGGGGGGCACAACCTATGTGACAGGTTCTCGTTAAGGTGCAGGTGACTTCAAATCATATAAACTTAAACAACACATAGCTTAGCCTTTCTCCCTCTATCATATCCTGCTGTCAGATAGGGTAGCATAAACCATCTTACAGGTTTACTTTAAATCGTTTTCTCCACTTCGGACAGTATCTACTTGACAAACAGATCACAAAGAGCCCACCTACTAAGACCCCCAACAATCTTAGGAACCAGGCAATAGGTGTTCAATTTTCCAGCATTTCCCCACAAGAAACATTAAACTGTGTCTATTAAATTAGTGTTATCTCTACAATGCAGGACAGGTAAGTAAAAAAAAAAAAAAGAGAAGCTTTCTGTAAATGCTTTTCCATCTAGACAAAAGACCTGAATTATCTCAATAAAAAAGCCACTACCATAACATTTAAAAAGGCTACATAAAATAGAGACCAGCTTTAGGAATGTCATGTTCCTACAAACAGAAGGATGCTTGAAGGTCATATTCTCCTAGCATCCACTTCTCCATAGGCTTTCTTTGATACCTGTATGTATCTGACAAAGTTGCTAATTTCAAGTGCCTACCACCTCAGGACTTTTAACCCCTTAGGGTATGTTAACACAGTGTAATTGTGGGGCGTATTTTGGTGTGTAATTATGCTACAATACGGCCCACAATTACGCTAATTCATGAATGACGCCGTCTTCCCTGATGTGTATTAAACGCCGGGTGAAAGAAGCGACGTGAATGAAGCCCCCCACCCTGTGCTTTAGAAGTACGTGCTAGCCAACGCGTACTTCTAAAACACCTGGCCTACTGCTGCGCGTACTATACATGACGCAATACGCCGTGTGAACATACCCTTACCGCCACAGCCAATGTTGACCTCCCTGACAGAGCCTATCTTTTAAATCTTATATGTGTAACTTTATGCGTGAATAACTTTTTCATTCAAAAGGGCTTTATTAGAAAGAAATTAAACAGACAGAATCCAGCATACAAAGAAAGGAGACATGGAGGGTCTCCTAAAACCAAGAAAGTACAACCTTAATAAGAAAAATGGGCCAACCAGGCCTAATACAGCAGGTTGAATATAGTGAAGCAAAATAACCGCATTACAAATAAAAAAAAATTTACATACAGATATAAAAATACGTGTACTACTAAAATTCTAATGTAGCTAACTCAAAGATACATATAAAACAGACATGCTAGCAGTCTATTAACGTACGACTTAAAGGATTAAATTAAACTTTGACAAAAAGGAAGGGAAGGGGAAAAAAAAAAGGGGGAAAAGCATGCCACGACGGGAAGAAGTAGCAGGCTAAGGTCGCACCCCATCCCGTCGTAGAACCCCCGGAAGTGTGGGGGACTTTTGGAAGGAAAGCCAAGGGGTCCATGTCTTATGGAGCTGGCGTACCTGAGCCTCAGATGAAGCCAGAAGCTCTTCCATGAGATATGTTTTAGAGACCTCAGAAAACCATTCCTCAATGGTAGGTGGCTCAGAAGATCGCCAATGCCTTGGGATAATGGTTTTGGCAGCTTGTAATAAGTGGTGTAGTAGCGATTTCTTATAAGCAGGAATCGAGGAATCAAACATAAACAGAAGAGCCGCTTCAGGCGTCTTGGGGATCGAGAAGCTGGTTAGCTTTTGAAAGACCTCAAAAATTGTATCCCAAAATTTTTTTAGGGACCTACACTCCCACCAAATATGCAGCATGGTGCCCACTTCCAGTCCACATCGCCAGCAAGTATCTGGGACAGAGGGGAACCATTTATGTACAAGGTAAGGAACCCTGTACCACCTGGAGAGGATTTTAAAAATAGTCTCCTGTGTTCTGGAGGCTATTACTGCTTTATGGGACAGAGTAAAGCATCTCAGCCATTGGGCCTGTGAGAATGACTTATGAAGCTCGTCTTCCCAAGCTTTACAGTAAGATGGGAGCGAGGACTTATGGTCAAAGTATAGTTCCCTATAGAGAGAAGAAATGTCGTGCCGCGGAGGGGTCCCAAGAAGGCACATCTGCTCAAATGTCGAAAGAGGTATCTGAAAGTCGCCAACATGTTTCATAGTGTAAAAAAAGTGCCGCAACTGGGCATATTGAAAAAAGGACGAAGAACTAGAGGTCATCTCTTGGGGAAGGGATTGAAATGGGAGAATGTCGGAACCAAGAGCCAAGCTATGGAAGCGGAGAGGACTTGTCTTAGAAAGCCCAAGAAAGGAGGGGACCCCTATGCCAGTAGGAAAGGCAGGGTTATCAACTATAGGGAGCAGCGGCCCCGTCCGTTCGATTAAATTATGGGAGGTTTTATATCACAAGGCATTATGGGAAAGGAGCTGGAAAGCTCACTGCGCCCTCTATAGGTTGTAACAAATCCTCAATTTACTTCTGATTCACTGAATCTTTGAGAAGCAAAAGGGAATAATTGTCAAGCCAATATTGCTCATCTACATACGCGTTTCGGGGTTTTGTCCCTCATCAGTGTAGAGCAGAGCGATATTGGCTTGACTGGTGGGAGGCAATGAGTGGGTATGAGAAGGGGAACATCTCTCCTTATGGAGAGCACCAGTTAAGGTGTGTAGTGTTTTGATTGCCTTTTAGCCCACTACTAAGCATCTGCATATCACAAGGCATTATGGGAAAGGAGCTGGAAAGCTCACTGCGCCCTCTATAGGTTGTAACAAATCCTCAATTTACTTCTGATTCACTGAATCTTTGAGAAGCAAAAGGGAATAATTGTCAAGCCAATATTGCTCATCTACATACGCGTTTCGGGGTTTTGCCCCTCATCAGTGTAGGGAGGTTTTATATAAGAGAATCGCAGCCAAAGTTTGTTGTGTCGTGAAAGAGGTTGGATACTTGGCTACTAGAGATTGAGTCCAGATCCAAGGTAGCGAAGCAAGGGACAGACTGATCTGGCCAACTGGGTCCACAGTTTACCACCCCCCGAGCACACCATGTCCAGGACACGGGCATAAGCCGCGGCCATGTGGGAATAACTTTTTGATACTTTTACCTATCCATGCGATTGTTTTCTCATGACACATTGTAAGTTAGTAATACATTTTGATCCATACAATCCCTATTTATTTGTGAAAAATATCAAAATGTTGTGAAAATTTGGAAATATTTGCCATTTTCAAAGTTCAAAAATTTGTACGTGTAAGACAGTTATTCCACACAAAATAGTTTATAACTAACATCTACCATATGTTTACTGTATGTTGGCATCATTTTTTAATTTTTTTTTACGACACTAGGGGGCTTAGAAATCTAGTAAGAATTTTCCACATTTTCAAGAGAATTTGCAACATTGATTTTTTTTTTTTTTTTGTTAAGGGATCAGTCCAGTTCTGATGTGGCTTTGATGGGGTTGTATGTTACAAACAACCATAAATGACTCTATCTAAGAAACTACACCACTTATAATATTTAAAAAAAAAAATGTAGGAAGTTTATTAACCCACTAGGTGTTTCAAAGAAATGAAAACAAAGTGGAGGTAAAATTTCACTTTTCTTTGCAGATTTTCAATTTTTATCTGTTATTTACTGAAAGACGGTAGATATGACCAGGGAAATGCAGCTTAATATTGATTCCCCCAATTCTGCTATTTTATAGATATCCCATATATGACCCTAGTGCACCATTCGGCTCACAAGCCTCAGAATAGGACGAGCACCTACCGGACTCTGGGGTCTCATTTTCATTACAGTTTTCTTTAGGTGTCATTTCAGGTTTGCGGACACCCTAAGGTGCTAAAACTTAAAAACACCCCTAAAAAGACCCCATATTGGAAACTACACCCCTTAAGGAATATATTCAGGGTTGTAGTGAGTATATCGACCCCACAGGTCTTTTGCAAATTTTTTAGGGTTAGGCTGTGAAATTGAAAAAAAAATTTTTTCAAAAATCTACAATTTTAGCTGAAAATGTTTAATTTTACAAGGAATCCTGGAAAAAAAAGCTCCCTAAAATTTGTTAAGTAATTTCTTCCAAGTTCGGCAATAGGGTATATGTGGGTGCAAACTGCTGTTTTGACGCATGGCAGAGCGTACAAAGGTGGAAGCACTGTTTGGCTTTTGTAACACAGATTTTGGTGGGTGCCATGTGCAAATCCCCCAAAGTACCAGAACAGGTGAAACCTTCCAGAAGTCACTCCATTTTGGATTCAGCACCCTTCATGGATCTCATCTAGGGGTGTATTGTGCATTTTGGACGCACAGTTGTGCCATAGGCTTTTTTAGCACTAGACCATGAAAATGGGGGGGAACGCAGTTACACCATTGTTTTTCGGGCTTCATTTTTACAGTGTTCGCCCTGTGGTATAACTTTACTATGCGTGTCAGTACAATTACAATGATATAATTTTTATATAGTTTTTATATTTTATTACTTTTACACAATATAAATGCGTTTATAAAAAATTGTGTTTTATGTTGTCAGTCTGACAGCCATAGGTTTTTTATTTTTCTGTATATGGGACTGATTAAGGGCTTGTTTTTTGCGGGATGAGTTTATTATCTCTTTTGGGGCGATTAGCATTTGTAAAGGGAAAAAGGGTGGTATACGTGTTTTTATTTTTTGCAGTTAACCTTATTTTAACTTTTTTTTTTCTACTCCTTCACTTTATTTTGACTTGTCCCCGTAGGGGATTGGTATCAGTGATCTTTAGACTTCCAGGCTGTCAGGGAAGCCATTGGCAGCCTTAAGGGGGTTGTCTCATCTCAAAGTGTCATAGGATGCATGAATGAAATAATGCTGCTTTGCTCGTCATTTCCCATGGTAAAGCGTCTGTAATTAAAAATTTAATCCTATATTCAGACTTCTAGTTTATCAGTTTTTACTAATTACCTTCTCTGAATCTGGAGAAGTTTTGAGCTAATGTAAACAGAGTAATTACTGTCTTTTTTCTGAAAGATAATAAACACACAAACTCCACTGCTGGCCACAACCTGTGGATGACATCACCCCCCTGCCCAAAAATAGAATAAAACAGCAGGGGGGAAGGAGAAAAAGGCGGTATGGGAAAAAAAAAGCCCTCATACAGTGATAAAATCATTTGTAGTCCCTAACAAAAAAAATGAACAAAGCTTTTATTGGAAAAAAGTCTTCATTTAGTGTCCCTACATTTTCGAAAGCTATTCTTTGTAGTGAGATAATCCCTTTAATTATATCGCGGCAATGCCGAAGCGATCGAAGAGTTAATCGCTTGCGGCCCGGGGGGGTCCCCGGGCCATGGCGAGCAGCATGAGGCAGCTGTAATATACAGCTGGCTATTACGATCGTGCAAGCTCCACTTGTGAGCTTGCACGATCCTCATAACGTACCCATACGTCAAATTGCTGGAACCTTTTCCCAACCATGAAGTATGGCTAGGTCAAATGTCGATAAGGGGTTAAATAAACTAACATTATGTATCTGGCAGCACATGGACTGCACTATCAGAGATGACTGCATCATATTTATGAGTTGCTGCTAGCTCTGCCCACTAGCAGGGTGTTGACTTTTTTATTTTGTAAATAAGGTTTAACGTCAAAACAGACAGAGGGTGGCACAAGCGGGCTCATTAACACAATGACAAAATCTGGAGCCCGCCAATTTTTAATGAAGTTTCTACAAATTTGACTTTAGGGCACAAGGAAAAGAACACTGGAAGCAATAAGTGAACATTTATGAAGACAGTGGCGCCAGAATTCTTACACAATCTGTGCCGAAAATAACGGCATACATGTTACACCACATTTATTACGTGTTTTAGACAGGTTCTGTGCCTCATCTGAGAAAATAGGCGTATCCTCGAGAAAAGTGTGGCTTCGTAAAAATGGGGTGTGGTTTGGCATGTGACGTCAAGTGTCAAAATTTTGGTGGTTATTGGCATAAAGTGAGTCATGTAATAAAAGGTGTGACGTTAGACTAGACAATTCTAATATGTGCCAGATGTATCAACACTATGATAAATGTGGTTTTTTGTAAGACAGTCTCATCTAACTTTACACTACGAGTTAGACAGTATTGATAAATCTGCCTTAGTGTGTTTGTCACTCACATGTGAAGGCCATATAAGGAACCTGACAAGTTCCCCATTACATTGTATGAATAAGGAGGTGTGCCTTATAAACTGCAGAAAAGGTCCCAGCAGAATGAAGATGCCGATGAACAGAACATTGGGCGAACAGGCTTGAAGAATAGGGATACCAGAAGAAGTAAGGCAAGGATGAGTACCCATGAGAGCCTGTAGATGTATGTCCTTTCTGCCGATGCCCTGTGCAGCTATGACATACATCTACAGATCTTGGAGCAAAGGCTTAAAACATTTTTACACATTTGTCAATGACCTTTTTAGAGAACACGAGTTTCCCTATGCTTAGTACTCCCTAGTTTGTCTCTCCGACTTCCACTCTGTGAACGCCAGTACCATGGCAGTGAGGATTGCTTGGCGGTTCACCTCCAGGACCATTTAGGTTATGTTCACACAGCTTATTTCGCTGAGTATTACGGTAATTCATAGCTCTCATAGAGAGCTATGGTTATGCTGCTTCCCACCACGCGTACCAATCCATCGGTGAATGAACCTGCGGGTGGAGACTTGACATTCATATTGTTTAGCCGGCGAATATGCGCCGCTGCCCATGGATGTCTATGTGGGCCACGCCGCCGTCCCTCCGTGCTTAATGATTGAGCCGCTGAAATGAGTGATTGATGCAGCAACAACCTGTGGTATTGGTGCAGTGGCGTCGAGACTCAATGCAAATAATCGTGTGAACATAGTCCTATAAGAGGCATTAAGAATAAGAAAATCCCAGCAGGACCTGATAAGTGTGACGGAAGCTGGAAAGCTCTCCAGTGCTGAAAACGATGAGGAGCCAACAAAACCTTTGCCAAGTATATTGCTCTCGTCATTGCCTTGGGGTCTAGTCTAATCTTGATCTAGGCGATCATTCATTCAGTCTTGTAGTGCAGATACACATTTCTTGCAGCACCAACAGTAAATTGCAATTAGGCTGCCCAGCCATTCACAACTTTTACCTCTTTATTATAACAGCAAGAAAAAGGAGGATATTTTAGATGTCATTTTTAATTGCATAGGACTTTTGAAAAGAAAAAAAAATACTGCGAAAAATTGTAAAAAAAAAAAAAAAAATTCTAGGAATATTAGTTTTTAAAAAAAAACAATCTTCTTTCTAAGCATGCATGATGCAGTTGGCTTTAAAAGGGGTTGTCTCACTGCAAGGATTGCTTTTTATGTTAAAGAATCTTCTCAAAACAAGTCACTTTGCAATACAACTCCACGGCCACTTATTAGGTACACCATGCTAGTAACGGGTTTGGAACCCCCTTTTGAGCCTTCAGAACTGCCTCAATTCTTCGTGGCATAGATTCAAAGGTGTTGCCATACGATCTCAAATTGGTACCAGGGTCCCCAAAAGAGTGCCACGAAAATAATCCCCACAACCATGACACCACCACCACCACCTGAACCGTTTGATGACAAGGCAGGATGGATCCAGCTTTCATGTTTGTTGACGCCACTTCTGAACGCTCTACCATCCGAATTCGCACCAGAAATCGAGACTCATCAGACCAGGCAAGTTTTTCAATCATCTACTGACCAGATTTCGATTAGCTTGGCCAAAATATGATGCCTCAGTTTCCTGTTTCTTAGCTAGAACAGGAGTGGCACCCGATTGGTCTCTGCTTCTTTAGCCCATCGGGCCTCCAAAGGTCGCGTCCTTGAGCGTTCAGAGATGCTCTTCTGCTACCTTGGTCTTAGTAACGGTTGCTATTAGAGTCACTGTTGCCTTTCTATCAGCTCGAAACCAGTCTGTACATTCTCCTTTGACCTCTGGCATCACCAAGGCATATTCCGCCCACAGGACTGCGCTCAATGTATTGTTTTTTCTTTCTTTCGTACCATTCTCTGTAAACCGAGATAAGAGTTGTCGTGAAAATCCCAGGAGATCAGCAGTTTCTGAAATACACAGACCAGCCCTTCTGGCAACCACAACCATGCCACGTTCAAAGGCACTCAAATCAGACCCTGGGGGGGTGGGGGGGGGGGGGGGGGGGGGGACCGGCCCCTCCCACCCTTTCTTCCCCATACATGATGCTCGGTTTGAACTGCAGGAGATATGTCATTGACCTGTCTACATGCCTAAATGCACTGATTGCCGCCATGTTGATTGCATAGATTTAGAAATTAAAGTGTTAACGAGCAGTGGAAACAGGTGTACCGTAATAAAGCGGGCCGGTGATGTGTATTGGTCCATTATCAGTGTCCCCCCCCTGCTATTCTGAGATATCTCCCCTTGTATGGGCTGCGATCATCTGCTCAGGTCGCTATAGATACAGACGGTTTGTGATCTATCCGATAGGCATGCCAAGCACTGGTTGCTATAGCTACGACCTGGCTTCTACTGTCAGCCTAGTAGAACCATTAAACTCGCCCAGAATTCAAAATGAAATATAGAGAAAACAGGACTGAGTGTAAAGAAACAATGAAAGGAATTTAGAAAGAAAATATTATATAAATTTTGCAGAGTTGAGCTCTTCTGGTTAAAAGGATATTCCCATCTTGTAAAGCGATTGCAGATCTCTAGGATATGTCATCACCTTGGGGTGCAGTGCTGGTTTAGGACCCTGTCCCATTCTAAAATTCACCCCAAATATCGGAAGCAATTTACAGTACAATAAATTAGAATCGACCTTTTAAAAACAGTAATATATAGTGGAAAACTATTGTAAAACTGAGGGAATTCTGCAGCTTATCCATTTCAAAGCAAGTAAATTCTGTGGATCTGTCACAGATTTTCACAGTGGATTTCAGTTTTTAGAATGCAATATCCATGGAGGAAAACGTCAGCAGCTTTTGAGCGAAGTCTTGCAAGTGCACTTTGAAGTATAAATCCCTTTTGTTTGTAAATCAATTAAATATTTTTCTTACTTACACATAATTTAAAATTAGTCTTTTTATTTTACTTACACTTAAAGTGAGTTAATACCCAGTTTTGAATACAAACCGCACCATCAACAACGGATAAAAGAATATTAATAATTGAAAAAAAAAAAAAAAAATCAGGAAAATATAGTTCAATACATAGTTGTTCGAGAAGGTGTTTTTTAGCTGGTGTAACAGTTCTTGAATTATTTATTTATTTTTTTTAAAAACAGTGATCTTTTATTCATAATCTAATCTTCATCCTCCTCATCAAAAGAAAGTAAGCTGGTATTTCGGACTTGTTTTTGGGTGGATTTAGTAGCAGATTCTTCGCTTTCTTCGGGCTTCTTTTTCTTGCTGGAGGATGCATTTATACCTGTAAACTTGTCACCAGTGGAACGTTTTGTTGGCTTTTTAAACAAAATCTTTCCATCTGCAGGGGCTGGTTCCTCATCTATAGAAACAATCAAGATTACAGTGGTAAACACATTACTAAAATACAAAGGAACAATGCAAAATACAAGGTTGGCTAGGGATCAATGGGTCTCATTTATTGATATGGTCTAAGAGTAAATTTCCTCTTCACAATCCTCTTCAAACTACACCTGATTAGAGGTATAATTGAAGAAGAAATTTACACCTATTAGGCACATTACGTGATGCATTTTTCAGCGCAGTTTTTATTGGTTATAATGGGGGGACCGGGGGTGGGTACCGACACAGCTTTTTTTTTTTTTTTTAATCACTTTTGTTTTTTCCTCCCCAACTTTCCAGAGCCATAACTTTTTTTATTTTCTCATCTACATAGACATATGAAGATTTTTATTTTGCAGGACAAGAAGTACTTTCTAATTGTGTCATTCACCATGCCATAGAATATACTGGAAAATAACAAAAACATTCTAAGTGGGGCAAAATGAAAAAAAAAAAAACACAAAAAAACCCACTTGAGAGATGTTTGCTGGAGTTTTGTTTTTATGGCGTTTAATCATCAGTGTAATTGAGGAGTTATCTGTATTCTAAAGATTGATACGAATCCGGCAATTCCAAACATTTAGGGTTTTCTTTATGTTCTTGGTACCATAGAAAAAAATCCTAAAATTTTCTACTATTCAAATTATCGGTTGCGGGCGAGTCCAATTTCGAAGCGCCGCAATAAACTTTTTTTGTACTTCTACCTATGGACTTGAGTGAGGGTGCATTTTTTGTGGGCTGAAATGTACTATTAGATTATAAGCCCTCGCAGGCAGGGTGCTCTCCCCCTCTGTACCAGTTGTTAGTCATTTGCGGTCACCATTGTACTTGTTTGGCATATGTTATCTATGTAACCCCCTCCGAATGTACAGCGCCCTGGAATAATTGGTGCCAGTTTGGATTATATGCGAATTTTTGTGATCACTTTTATTCCAAATTTTAAGGGATGTGAAATGACCAATAAAGCGCATTTTTGGCGTTTGGATTTTTTTTCTTCTATGGTGTTCAGCGTACGGGATAAATGTTACAATTTAATAGATCGAACTTTTACAAACGCAAGAATACCAATTAAGTGTAATGTTTATTATTTTATTTTTTTATTTGTAAAATGACAAAAAGGGGTGATTTAAAGTTTGAACATTTAATTTTTTTTAAATTTTTTTTATATACTTTAAAGCATATATATATATTTTTTTTAACTTAAACCCCTAGGACGTGCGATCATTAATACACCTATTAAATTGTATAAACAATGCAATCGTGTTTCCAAAGATGACAGGAAGTAGTACAATGGTAAACATGGCGGCGATGGAAGCCTTCACAAGGTTACCGTTATGTAAGCATTAAATTTGTGGGTGTGACCCTACAACACATAGCCATCAATGTCTAAAAGCGTGATGGCAACAAAGAGGAGTGGCAATCCCAAGTGCAAATTGGACAAGTTTGTGCAAAGAGTTAATATTTTATGATGGCCACCATATAATTTTCAGCACAAGGCATAAACTCTCGCGGTGGCATGGAGTATACACTATAGCTTCAATAGGTGTCCACTGTGGGAAGGCAGGTGGAGGGGTCAGAGTGACCTTTTGCTCCTCCACCTTCCCGTTTTGAGGATGCCACACTAAGATGCTTAAAAAGATATATTTAGGTCTAGAGACATGCTTGAGCCATCCAGCATCTGTAACCACATATTCTTTAGCAATCAGTGGTCCATCTTGGAGATTGTGATAGGGGTCATTATCAGGTGAGGAATAACTGCCCTGCAGCCCAGTTTCCAGAGGGGAGAAGATCATGGCTCGCTTCAGAAGTTACAGAGTACATGTTGGCAAATTCATTGGTTCCCTTAATGAACTGTAGCTCCCCACACGCTTGCACCTACTGATGCAGCCCCAAACCATGACGGCCTCCCACCACCAGCCTTGACTATGACCAAAGACACACAAACTATGTTTATCATTTGGACACATCGATACCACAGGGTCATGTTCTAGGTAATCCAAGTCCTTAGTCTGCTAGTCTTTGAGTAAAGTTCTGTTTTTGCTAGGTATTACTTTGGGCATCAATCTTTCTAGAAGAGGAAACCTTCGGGACAACCAGCCATGCAGACTAATTTTGAATTCAGTAACTGCGTATGGTCTTAATCACAGACAGGGCGAGTACCCTACCCCTTTAACCTCTGCAACAATGCTGAGCAGCACTTCAAACTGAACTCGTTATGAAATGACAATCTCTAGAAAGACGCCGAGCACTCGGGCACTTCAACATCATTGGTCAACATAGGCGAAATCTGTTAGAGAGTATGGAACAGTCTTGTTAAACTGCTATAGTGTGGTCTGGCCACGCAGCCGGCAGCTCAATTTCAGTGTGTTTCAATCTACATATATCCAAGGCCATAAGATACAATCCTTTTTTTTTTTCTACAGACTCTCAGTATAGATATCAGTATCTATTTGCCCTGATGTGCCATGTTGAACTTCTCAGTGAACCATTAAGATAAGAGTTGTTGAGACGCTAGTACAGCAAACTTTGACAGCGAACCGCCACCCCATTCACACTTTACCGACAATTGTAACACTAATCGAATCACATGACAAACCGTGAAGGAGAAAATGTCAAATTAGGTAACAATTTTGTCCTTTTTTTCAACTTTGACTGTACTCACTTCTGTTTGCCAGTGGTTTAAGACATTAATGGCTGTGTATTTTGATTAATTTCAAGGGTACCCCAAATTGACAGTTACTGTACACTGACTACTTTACATTGTATCAAAGTGTCATATCTTCAGTGTTATCCCATGAAAAGATACATTATTTACAAATAAATGAATGTACTAATTTAGGTGCTTTCACACAGGTGTTTTTGCGGTGCGTTTATTATCGAATGCGTATTTTGTGTGCATGAAGGCACAAGTGCAATTAATGCTTTGCCATACCAGCACAAAAAACTGCAGTTGAAAGAAAAACGCATACAAAAACACATCAAAAACGCAAAAATGCGCCGTGTGAAAGCACCCTTATGTGAGATGCAAGGTATATTATTAATTACCCTTGCCCCTATTCCCCAATCCCTCATCCTTTCGATTTCATGGGGGGCTGCCTCTCGATGATCATATGAGGGATCTATCCAGCTTGTGCTTGACCGTTTTTTAGCATGGAAACGCCAAGAATCCAATTTCCATTGTTTCCTATGGGGATTTTACTTGCATAAATGCCTCAAGAATATAAATACGCTTCTAAAATCCATGTCGTATGAACGACGGTGCGGATTTTACATTGGAGTCAATAAGAGGTGTACTTGAACATTATTTGAAGCTTGTTTTAGGGCATATATTTGTGCGAAACATGCTCCAAAATAAGCGTCAAAAAACTGCGTGAACATACCCTAACAATAAAACCATCTTTGCTGCCCATTGCAACCAATCTGAGCTTAGCTTTATTTTTGACGACGTTCCTATTGAACAAAGAAATCTCAGCACATATTGGTTGCCCTATTGGCAACAAAGACCATCTTAAAGTCAGACAGTTTTGATAAATAAAACATTAACCCCTGGACAATTCCTTTATAGTATAACTCTTGTAAAACAGAAAACTCTTATACAGCTTTAGGCGGTAATGTTCAGCTACGGCTAACACGCTGGATGAGCGTGCGTACTCCCGTGATGCGGGGGTAAGGGGGCAGCCCGTCGGCCCCATAGACTGTCATTACTCGCGGCGCGAATAAATGACAGTCAATATCACCCCGCAGCTTACAATATTGATCGTATTGTACGCCCGGGGAGAGGAGGCGTAATCCAGATAGTTCTCTTTGAGAACTGTGGATTACCGTAATGATTGGGGCGCAGTACCCTCTCAATACGTGGCGAAATGCGCCCCAAAATAAGCCGTGTGAACAAAGTCTTAGGCTGCACCCAAGAAAGACAAATCGATTTTCAACTTACTTAGAATGCCACTCGTTCATTGTGAGTGATAAAAGAAAGAGATCAGATTCCTCAGAACACACAGTTTATACAACCAGACTTCTCCAAACAATAGTTACTTTACAAACCTTTTGAACTTTTCAGTTGTTTTTTGATGCTCATAACCTCCTCCTCCGAAAGGTCACCCTTTTTAAGTACCACGACTTGGGGCAGTTCATCTTCCTTATCACTGCCATCACTATCATCTGCAATTACAGGAAGATCCTGGCGCTGTAGGGGGAAGGAAAATGCACATCAGAATTATACTTGAATACTTTACTCTCTTTAGGGGCTGTTCACACCGATACCATAACCATACCATACAAGAGCATGGAGCAAACAGTTTCTTTTGGACTACATTTGCTCTATTTCCCGATGTCATATGCTTCATGTGAGATCTACCACGCTTTTGTGTCTGGCAAAAAGTGTACACCCTGGAACGATAGGTTTTTTCTCCCCCCCCAAAAAGAAACTTACCTTTGTCTATCTGGTTTCTAGTTCTTCATGCTACGGGACCATCCAGGCTCTATGTGCAAGAGTAATCTGTATTGATGCGGTATTCGCACCAATTAGATGGTAATAACAATGGAACACACCTTACTATCCATGGTCCCAAGTAATAAACGTGTAAAAAACAAAACAAAAAGAAAACATGTATTGTTCTATATGTACATTTTTGTTTAGGCTTTATTCAAAGTATGTACAAGCATTTGGATGGATACATTGCTAATGGCTCCAACGAAAACCGAAACACGTTTTTATATTTTTTATTACATATTGGAATGAATATTAATTTTCTATGCTATTCTATACTGCAAAGAGTACAAAAAAGGGAGGTAAATCGGCCAAGTAGCAAAAAGTACACTCTGTTGCGGAAATAGAGGTCAATACCATCTAAGATGTTGTTATAACACTGTGGGTAACATTTGTCACAGTATATACCACCAGAACATGAGGGTCCCTCATATCCCATTACCCATTACATCCTGCCACAGGCAGGGTGTAATAGGTGTGCATACATAGCAGTTGTGGAAGCCATGGCAACCCATCCCCCACCTCCTGCAACTACATTTGCGGGGGGTGGTCGGACGGAGGAGCACCACTCCTCATCAATAAGAACTGACCTGGCTGCGCCCGCCGCACAACTAAAAGTGTAAACAGCAGGGACGGAGCTGGCTCCATCCCTGCTCTTAGCCACAGCCGCTGGCTGTACTGATCAGCCGCATGCCGCTGCTGTATAGCGCTCTCTCTGGCTGGCAGGACCTGGAGAGGAGAAATGCCAGCATCGCTACTCCCTGCAGCTCCTCCTAGCCGGGCCATGGATGAGAGCATTCGTTACTATACACGCACCCTCATTTCTCCCCCAAATTTTGGGGAAAAAAGTGCGTCTTCTAGTCCAAAAAATACGGTACACACTGGAAAATATGCTGTGAAAGCATAGCACTCAATAAGTACGAGAAATGCCCAGAAAAAATGCTGTATCAACACCCCCTTAAAAACATTTTCCATTGAAAAAATTATATTATAGAAAATGCTTGATCATTTATGTTCTTCTCCCGACAAGCACTATGTGCGGAAAACATCACCAGTGACAGAAGGAAGAACAGCTCTGGAGCACAAGTAGTAGGTAGGTATTATTAAGTAAATATATAACTGATGGCGAGAAAGGGGTTGTCCACAACGACTTGTAAGGTACATAATATCATACTAGTAATAACGAACCCAAATATGTATTTGACAATGTTCCAGGCAGATCTCATTGATTGTAAAAAAAAAAAAAATATCAGCATTCACATGATATAATTTTTACATGTGATTTTGTATTTCGTAAAAGGATGTGTTCAAAGATGAGACATGTCAATTCTTGTTCCGTTTTTTGCATGCTAAATCCCCATAGGAAAAATTGGGGTACGTTATCGGAGGCTCAAAAACATACCCAAAACATACCACAGTTTCTGGTACATTTTAAGGGATGTTGTATGAAACGTAAAAACATATAGGGTTATCAAATTAGAATTGTCAGATTAAAAATAATAATGATAATAGGAGAGTTTTATAATGGTTACGATATAGAAAGAAATGTAACCAAAAACATTAACAAATCGGGAATCTGGAATAAGTTAGGAGGCGCTGGTGGCAGGGAAATGTGCGAGATGTAGGTTAAACACAGGATATAATAAGCAGGTTAGGCACAATGGGGTGTAAAAACTTCCCAATACAAAGACACATGTTAATATAGGAAAATAGGCAGATTCATAAGTGAAAGGAGAAGGACTTGGGAATCCTGGTGGACAGTAAAACTTAATTGGTACAGCCAAGTGTCAGACAGCAGCTGCCAAGGCAAATAGGATCAGTGATATCATTCAGGAAAGGGGCCCATAGAGGCACATGATGAAACATTTATCTCTCCAATGATACAAGTCACCTAGGCTATAACCCCACATGGAATATTGTGTACCAGAATTTGGGCACCAGTGCACATGAAAGACACTTGTAGAGCTTGAACAGTGTACAAAGGCGGCCAACCATAATAAATAAAAGGACTGGTGGGACTACAGTAAGCCCAGAAAGATTGCAAGATTTAGGGTTATTTAGTTTTAAGAGAAAAGACTGCTATCCGGGGGGACATCAAAAATATGTTTTAAAAATACAGAATCAAGATGACAATATAGAAGATCATCTGCCCCAAGAATTATAATATACCCAGGACTGTATCTAAACAATGGGGGCCTCCTCTACTCAGAGGAACGAAAGTTATCTACAAAAACATAGAAAGGGATATCTTTACTGGTAAGAGCAGTGAGACTTGTGGAACTCCTCTGCCAGAGGAACTTGTCATGGTGAATTTCACTAACGCAGAGTTCAAGAAGAGGCTTGATGCATTGTCTGGAAGTGGATAACATACCGAAATATTGTGAATATGTATTCCGAAGAAGGTTTAGATACAATTTCTAGATGTTAATATAAACAATTATAGCGTGACTAGGAATTCTGAGGAGAAAGGTCTGGATACATTTCTAGATTAAATAACAAGTTATAGTGACTAGGATTACCTGGATAAGGGGTCTGGAACATTTCTAGATGTAATATAACAAGTTACCGCTGAAGCCTTAATTGTGAATCACAAGTAAGAGGGTCATTGATACGCAGGTATATTTCCGATTGCCAGATTGGATCGGGAAGGAATTTTTCCCTAAAATGAAGGACAATTGGCTTCTACCATCATTGGGTTATTTGTGTCCTTCCACTTGATCACACACCTAAGTCACAACAGGCTAGAAATGTATAGGACGTCTCCGTCTTTTTCGGCCTTACAAACCTTTGAAACTATGAAAAACACATCGAAATATGCTTTATTTGGGATGACATTTTTATGGATTGATTTTCAATACTTAATTAACGGTATGAAAAAAACATATTCATACACGTATCCCAACACAGCCATGGACACAATACCCTAACATAGAACAAACATACCTTTGGTGAGACCACGGTCGGACCCTGTCTTTGAATCCCACATCCTTCTTAAAACGCTTTTCTGGCGGAAAGACGGCTCAGAGGGCTTCACATAGGATACTTGGTTTCTTTTACTCATGGCTGAAAGGCATTTGATGATGAGATAGTGTACAAAGAAGAATATCAAAAATGTACATAGTTATCCACAATGTTTGTGACAGAACCAAACCATATAATAAAAATAAAGTACCACATTAGTCAGAGAACACACAGCAAGTTTTCATTCGATTTTCCTAATAATGAAAGCAAAAGTCCATTCAGATTTATGTCGTTCCCTCAGTAAGACATCTTTGAGCGGTGACAAAGGAGTTTCTATTGAGCCCATTTATAAATTAATTATTAAAAAACATCTAATTTCTAAAACACCCATTCTATACTACAAAACATGCTTTTGTTTAATTTCAAAACAAAAGTAAAAAGTCGATTTAATAGAAGATTAAACACTTGTAAAATATTGGAAGCGCACGCTATTGGATTTCCTCTTACCTTACACCTAAACCACTTCACTCTAGGTATAACTAAGTACAAACAGTTCATCTACAATCAAATGAAGACTGATTTATTGTATTACGTTAAAGATTACAACCTTTTCAAACTGCAACCTCTAGTGTGATGTTAACATTATTAGTGAATATCTCAAGTAATTTTCATTGCCTCATTTATATCTAGTTGTAGTGCTGTGGTATATATATAATTTTGAAAAACTATCAGAAAACGCATCCAAAAACGCATGCAAAAATTGCATCCAAAAAAAGCATCAGCAGTTGTCTTTTTTGTATCCGTTTTTGGATGCAGTTTCTCTTTCGGTAAAAAAACGGACCCAAAAATGGATCCAAAACGTCATGTGAACATACCCTAACATTGAATAGTACATTTTCTGCGTGAAATCCGACAGAAGAATTTACATGTTTCAAGTTTAGTTTTTTTTTTTTAAAAAACAGCGGTTTTGAAATCCGACCGCAGGAAATCCGAACTGTGTAGACTACAACTCGGATTTTCTATTGACGTCTGTGGGGATGGTTTATGTGTCGTTTTTCACCGGTTTCAAAATCCGAAAACTGTGTCAAAAACTGACTATAAATCCCTGCTGTGTAGACAGACGCTTTTTTTTCTGTCAAAAAATCCATTGTGCAATCCATTGCAGAAATCTGAGGTAATATTCAGAGATTTCTGCCTTTAATTTTTACTTTGCAATGGCTGTATTCGATGCCATTTTAAACACAGATGCAGAGTCCAATTGTAACATGGCACTTATTTTTTTCACATCGTAGATTTTAAATTTATGGTGAACAACTCGGCGACATTTGAACTGATCTGCAGATTGCCCAAACAAATGAATGAGAAATCATGTAATTGATCAGATTATTAAATGAGAATCCACACACAAAAAAGCAACTAGTAGCAGTAAAGAACAAAACGCTAAGGATCTAGCAACATCAGCAGGTCTAGTTGGGAATATATCTGTCGGCTGATCCAGCACAGCAGTGGGAAAAGGATGGCATTCAACATAAACCCTGAGATGTCCAGTAACATACTAATACATCAATTACAAGTTATATTGTCTCTGCCTAGTTTAAATGGTACATCTTTTCTGGTGAACAGCAAATCCCAGCCAAAGCACAGCATTATATGTCTAATTGTCTCTGCTTAGTTTAAATGGTATGTTTTTGTCTAGATATTTTGGCCAAGCTCTGTCTTCCATAATTTATCCTGTGTTTATTTGTGCAGCCATCAATCCCAGATATTCCCCTTGAAGTGTCTGCTTTGTGCAGAGCTATTTGTAGCTCCACCCATTTACGACACCTGAATGCTCAATTTGAACTCATCATAGTTGAGTATAAGTTGCAGAGCTCCGGTCTGTGACTGAGGTCTGATGGCCAAATATCACGTGCCAAATTTCTAAGTGGCAATTTAGAAGTGGCTATCCTCAGAAATATCCCAGAAATGAGCATAAGGGAGCAGGAACTCTCGCCTTTTCGTAAGTAGCTGCACTTCGTCGCATACTCCTTAATCACCATGCTTGCTATTACTATCTATCTTGCAGCCATCTGCCTCCTATCTTACCAACCCTGTCTTGCCCTCAGACAATTTTATCCATATAAGCTCCTTTCTCCTTCCCTCACCTATGTACTCATCCCACACGCTATTTTCCCTTTTCAACCACCCCAAACCTCCAGCTCACATATTACTGCACAAACGCCGCTCATATTCATCACTGGAACCATCTGCTGTCTCTTTTCATTCTCCTGCTTCTTGCTGCAGGGGACAAACTTTTCCTAAACCCCGGCCCACCTCCTCACTGCTCATCCCACCTACTTCCATAGAAACCCTGCTAACCTGCTTGGCTTTTCCCTCATTTACGTCTTTTTCGGCCCCTTTTAAGTTTTGCCCTATGGAAAGCCCGATCCGTCTGCAACAAACTCATTGCGTTCATGACCTTTTTCTCTCCAAGTCCCTCAACCGGCTGGCCCCCCAAGAAACATGGCTCCACCATCGAGAACCGCTTCCCTTGCCGCTCTCACCTATGGTGGCCTACACTTCACCCACACCCCCAGACCTGAGAACAGCCCGGGTGGAGGAGTCAGATTACTTCTCTCTCCACATTGCACTTACCAGGTCATTCCCCTGTACCCTGACTCATTTTCCCCCTCCTATGAGGTCAACACCCTCAGACTCTTTCCCCCCATTTTCCATCAGGAGTCGCAGTTGTCTACGGGACCCCCGGGCTCACCCCACCAGTTTCTGGATCATTTTGCTGCCTGGTCCCACACTTCCTCTCTACTGAAATACCCACTCTCATCATGGGTGATTTCAACATCCCCATTGATGACCCTATGTCTCCTTCTGCCTCACAGTTTCTTTAACTAACCTCTTCTCTTGGCCTCTCGCAGATTACTGACTCTCCAACCCACGATGGGAACTCTCTGGATCTGGTCTTCTGTAACTTTCCTAAATTTTTAACTTCTTTTAATTCTCCTTATGCTCTCTCTACTAACCACAACCTTATCTCCTTCATTATCACTAATCTCAGCCTTCTCGGGGACAAACCTGCTCATCACACATTCCGAAAATATCCGCTCTCATTAATACTCAGGAACTCACAGACCCCATACAGTCCTCACTGCCCCCAGTCTCCTCCCTCTCCTGTCCTGACCAGGCTTGTCAAACGTTACAATGAAACTCTCACAACCACTGGGCATTTTTGGCACCACTCACACACCGCACCACCAGAATCAGAGCCGCAGCCTTGGCACACACCTCAGACTCGCCATCTGCAGCGATGTTCCAGGTGTGCTGGTGCTGCAGCTGTGGAGAAAGTCGAAGCTACCTGCAGACTTTCTCCACTACAAATTTCCCATGCTCAGGACTTACCACATGCCCTTCACTGCGCAAAACAAAAATATTTCACATCCCTCATCTCAACACTACACAACAACCCAAAACGCCTCTGACACCTTCCACTCCCTCCTAAGGCCCAAAGCTCAGGCCCCAGTCACTGACCTCTGTGCTGAAGACCTGGCCCCACTCCCCTTCAAAGAGAAAATTGAAAATATCCAGCTTAAACATATCTCAGTCCCCAAGTAATACCCATGCCAATCCCCTCCCGCACGTCCTCTAGTCTGCTCTCAGCCCTTGAACCGACGACAGAGGAAGAAGTGTCCAGGCTTCTCCTGTCTGCTCGCCCCACCAGTCTACTGACCCCATTCCATCCCACCTCGTCCAGTCTATTTCTCCAGCTGTCTTCTCTCACCTTACTGCTATCTGTAACCTCTCTCTCTCTCCACTGGGGTCTGTCCATCTTCCTTCAAACACGCCATCATAACCCCTTTACTAAAAAAGCTCTCTCTGGACCCATCCTGTGCTGCTAACTACTGACCAGTCTCTAACCTGCCCTTCATCTCTAAAACTCCTGGAACGCTTTGTTCTACTCTCGCCTTAAACCGCTAACTCTCTATAAAATCTCTTCTTGGACCATCTGCAATCAGGTTTCCGCACCTACACTCCACGGAAAACTGCCTTAGTTAAAGTCTCAAATGACCTCCTAACAGCAAAAAATCTCAGGGTAACTACTCCTTGCTGCTTCTCTTGGATCTCTCTGCAGCGTTTTACACTGTTGATCACCCCCCTTCTCCTCAGCATGCTCAGTGCCATTGGCCTCCAGGACACCGCTTCGGCTTTTGTTCTCATCTTACCTGTTTTTGATCGTTCCTTCAGTGTCTCATTTTCTGGTTCTATCACCTCTCCTCTCCCTCTTGCTGTTGGGAGTTCCTCAGGGATCAGTTCTAGGACCTCTCCTCTTTTCATTGAACAAACCATCAGTAGATTTGGCTTCCAGTACCATCTCTATGCTGATGACACCCAATTATATACCTCCTCCGTTTACATCACTCCAGCCCTGCTACAAAATACACCAGTGACTGGTCTGGCCGCTGTCTCTGACATCATGTCCTCTCTCCATCTGAAACTAAACGTCACTAAAGACTGAACTTCTTGTCTTTCCGCCAAACTACCACCAACCCCACCCTGCTATTTCTGTATGTGGTACCACCATTTTCCTAGGCACAGGCCCGCTATCTGGGGGTTATATTAGATTCTGATCGACCTTTTACCCCATATATCCAATCCTTGCCCCTTCCTGTCACCTGCACCTCAAGAACATCTCCAGAATCCGTCCCTTTCTCACCGTGAAACAACCTCAAATTCTCATTACTGCTCTTATTCTTTCTCGTCTTGACTACTGTAACTCCTTGCTTATCGGTCTCCCTCTCTGCCAAACTCTCCCCTCTTCAATCTGTCCTGAATTTCAGCAGCCAGGCTCATCTTTCTCTCCAACCGCTATATGACGCCTCCCCACTGTGTCAGTCACTGCATGGTTGCCCATTCAGTACAGGATACAGTATAACTCAGCATTCCACTCATAAAACTCTCCATAGCGCCTGCACCCCCCTACATCTCCTCCCTCATCTCTGTCTACCACCCGACCCACTCTCTCCGCTCTGCTGCTGATATCAGGTTACACTCATCAATCATCCGAACCTCCCATGCCCGTCCCCAAGATTTCAAACGTGCGGCACCAGTTCTCTGGAATATGTTACCGCGGGCGATCAGGCACATTTACAACTCTCATAGTTTTAAGAGGGCCCTGAAAATACATCTTCTCGGTCTGGCCCACCAAGATCCCTAAATGCCATTACACACATCTGTCACTCCCTACACTAGGGCACTCACAGGCACTTATCTGTATATAGATGTAACTATCGGGTGGCAGGTTTTATCCATTTTTCATGTAAACTACCCCCTATTTATGAAACAAGGGGCTGGACCATTGTAAACTTAGCACTTCTTACCGTAGTTTCACCCATACACCCTAAATAGTTGTAAGCTTTTCACGAGCAGGGGCCCTCACACCTTGTTTTCTCATTTGTAAGTACTTTATTGTGTCATGTCTGTACGTTTACCCTTGAATTTGTAAAGTGCTGCGGAATATGTTGCCGCTATATAAATAAAGATTATTATTATTACATGTTAAGAAGATATGGAATGGGCTCGCCTGCTGAGTCTGCTCCATACTTGGTGATGCCGGTTTTTACTTGCAGGTGGCACCTGCCATTAGTGGACCAGCCGCCTAGATGCTGCAAAAAGACTGCTGCATCCAAGCCCTTAGAGAATGGACCCACCCAGTCGAATCCCCATCCTCTTTAGTGTTGTTTGGTTACAATAACAGCTGAGGATCCAATGAGTACTCAAACATTTGCCATAATTGTACTCCTATTACACCCTGCTCTGGTCAGGGCCTTTTAAGGAAATACGTAAAATGACTATAAAAAAAAAAAAGTTTACTGTAACAAAAAATAAAAAATGTATTGGTCTCAGAAAGAGGGATGCACAGCAAAGCAAAGTAAAAAAGTGATCTGGTCGCTATAGCTACAGACCTGTTTGATCTCTCCTGAGTGCTGGTGGCTATAGCTACAGACCCGGTGTCCTCAGCAGCTCTCACTGCAGGCTAGTAGTAGCCAGTAAAGCCATTAAGCATGCCACTGAATTCAAAAATGAAGCGAGAAAACAGGACTGAGGAAGATGAAATGGATGGAGTAAGACAAAACCTTTAACGACCGACCACTGTCTTAACGGCAGGCAGATCGTGTTCTCTGTCAGTAGCAAAGCTAGAAGACGTTGCTGCCCTCAGATGGGGTTTGCGTTTCCAGCGTTGCAACTGCGCTACAAACGGAGCTGTAGTTAACAGCTCCATTTCCAAAGCAGTCTCTGTTACAGTATTTTACGGACTATAAGACGCACCGGACTATAAGACGCCCCCTAAAAGGTTTTTTGAGGGGGCAAAAAATAAAAGAAAAAAAAATTTGAAGGGAAAAAAAGGGTTTTGGCTGAATTTTTGGGGGATATTAAATGCCCAAAAACCTATAATTTTATGGTTTTGGAAATTTTTTTTCCCTTTATTGTGTTCAGTTTCAATGGTAAAATTTTGTTATATTTTAAAAGATGGAGTTTGGGGGGATTGGGGCAATACCAAATGTGTGGATTTTTTTTTTTTTTTATTTTTGAACAACAAAAGGGGGGAATTGAAACTTTTTTTTTTTTACTTTAAAGGAGTTGTTTTCATTACGAGCTTTCAGCCTTGCAGTGTCCCCTTTTGGGAAAATTGAAAAAGGGGGGGGGCTTTTTGGTCTTGGGCTGTTCCCGTTCTCTCCCCTCCCCCCTATCAGGGACACAGGCAGCTAGTAACTTTTATACAGGGGGGGAGGGGGTTTGCTCTCAGGTTCACCCTGTGTTTGGCCGCCTAGGTCTGTTACAGGGAGAGGGCCCGATCTTTGGAGTTTTAGAGAAGAATTTTAAAAAAACTGTGTGCTTTAAAAGAGCAAAAGAGGATGCAAAATGTTCCTAATTTTTCCCCGCTTAGCTTAAAGTCTTCCCACTTTTCCAGCAATAAAAAAGGGAAGTTTTTACTATACTCAGGATTTTCTCACTAATTCAGGAGAACATAAAAAATATTCACAAAACCCTGATCTGTATAAAATTAGTTAGTCACAGTTCAAAGGGCAAAATCAGATTTTTGGGAACAGACAGGGTCACTGCTGTCACCCTTTTATCTGTGTAGAGAAACAGGAGGAAGCAGGCACCACAAGGGTTGAATTCCCCCCAAACAAACATGGAAAACAAGGGCCCCCAGAGGGGCCCCCCTCCCCCTCCCCCTCCACTAAAAAAAGCATTCTGTGGGGTGGGGGGCTCTTTTGTCGACCTGTTTCAAAGGTGAATTTAGTCATTCAGGGGCCTGAAAAGCCCGTAAAATAAGGATCAAAAAGGTGGCTTTCTATTGAATCGAGAAACGATGTAGTTTAAAACTTTAAAAAGGGCTTGCTCAAAAAAAAAGTAGGAATTTGTAATGAAAAATATATTTGCCCAAAACTGCTTTTTTTTTTTAAAAGATCTTTTAAAAAATTTAAAACCCATCATTGTAAACGAGACAACCCCCTTTTAAAGGGGATTTCAAAAACGGCCCCTTTAAATTTTGGCGCCCTTCAGTTTGCGCCGCAAAAAACAGCGGGTGTTTTTGGGGGTTTCCCCGGAAACACGCATACTCCCGAAAGTGCGGGGGGAACGGCCGCTCCGGAAAAAAAAATTGATGTCACTTATTCCCTGCTTGTACCCAAAACGGGAAAAGTTAATTGTAAAGCCCCGGGGGGGGGAGGTGTTTTAAAACTTTGTTCTCTATGAGAGCTACGGGATTACCGAATTAAAAAAGGGGGCGAATTTTTTTCTTTGGGATTTTTAAGGGGCAATACCGGCGAAATACGCCCCCAAATTTCGCAGCAAAATTTAAACCGTTTTGAACCTACCCTAATATTTAGGTTTTCCCCCAGGGCACCTTTAAAACCCTAGGGGGCACACTTGTCCTTAAAACAGTAGTA
>JAODAL010038116.1:0-39589 GCA_025379985.1 Phyllomedusa bahiana
AATTTCTTACGCAATTTTATTCTCGTTTCCAACAGTTTTTTTTTTGTGGTTTTGCATTTTTAAAAATTTTTCGTTTGTCAAGGTTTTGGGGGGTTTTTTGCCTCACTTTTTTTTCAGTGGCTGAAAAAGTCATATTTAAAATTTTTTTTGGGGGTTCGTTGCTGTGAGAACGAATTTAGGGTCCTTTGGAACAGAAAATGGGCTTTTAGGGGCTTTTTTTCCCTCACAATTTTTAACAGGGGCTGAAAGTCAATTTATAATTTTTTTGGGGTCAGGTTGCTGTGAGATAAAGCTAAACATGGCCTTTGGAACAAAATGGGGCTTTTAAGGGGGCTTTTCCCCCTCAAAATTTTTTAACAGGGTGGAAGTATTTTTTATTTTTTTTGGGTCAGCTGCTTTGAAATGCAGAAATATACGGTCATATTCTGAAAAAATTTTTTTTCTAATAGACATTTGTTTCACAATTGTCAAAAGTGGCCATGGGTCAGTTTTGTTTTTTGGGGGGCATTTTGTGTGACATGCAGCTATAACGGGTCATTATAAAAAAATTTTGTTTTAAAGAATTTGTTTTTAAATTTTGTCAAGAGGGCTCAAGGGGTTTGGTGCTGTCAGAAACAGAATAGTGGACATTTAATGGACCAATTGCAAAATGATTTGTTTTTGCAAGATCTTTAACATAGCTATCAATCCCTGTATTGAGACAACCCATTTAATATAATTAAAAAAAGAGAAACAAAAAACTGGTGGGATTCCCCCCTATTTTTTAAAAAAGGTTTTTTTTTTGAAAAAAAACACTTAAAAACTTGCATGTACAATATAGCTGTTTTAAAAAAAACCTCTAATTGTACAAGGGGGGGTACAGGAAAATTGACCCCTGTAGGTTATTCAAGGGCATGGAGTATGGAGCCCCACAAGAACAAAATACAGAGACCATTTCCTCCCGACGTTGGTAAAAGGAAAAAAGAATGCCAAAAAAAGGGCACCTGGGGGTAAAAGGAGGTTTAACCCCCAAAATATTTCCCAAATAAGCTCAATTGGTCCGCATATCGGAGGGGCAAGCGTTCCCAGGTTTTACTTGTATGGGAGGCTGGAGTTTTTCCCCAATTCCCCTTTCCGCACTTGGCTTCAGATGACCGTTTTCGTTTTGGGGGCGTCTCAGGGGCATTTTAACCGCGTTTAATAGATACGGACCCGCCTGGGCTTCACCCACCCATTTTTAATCCCCCTTCCCCCCCCTTTCCCCCAGGCCAGGGATAGTCAATGTCGTTCAACTAAAATGGTGGTTGAAAAACCCTTTTTCCGGCACTTTTTAACCTGGGGGTCAGAAGGGTTTTTAAAGTCAACTGCGGTCCAGGACAGGGATGTAATGTCAAGTTCAAATAAAATGGTGGTTTTAAAAACTCCTTTTTCCGGGCCCTTTTTTAAATTTTGGGTCGACAGTTAATGGGCATGCTGCGGTCCCCGGGCAGGGGTTTTGCAAAGTCCTTTTAACTAAATGGTGGTTGAAAAACTCCCTTTTTCCCCGGGACTTTTTAAATTGGGGGGTCAGCAGGGTTTAAAGGTCATACTACGGTCCAGGGCAGTTCTGTCAATGTCAGTTCAACTAAAATGGTTGTTGAAAAATTCCCTTTTTCCGTCAACTTTTTAATCTGTGGGTCAGACAGGTTTTAAAGGGTCATGCTGCGGTCCAGGACAGGGTTTGTCAATGTCCAGTTCAACAAAAAATGGGGTTCAAAACTATTTTCTCCGGCACTTTTTAATCTGTGGGCCCATGCAGGTTTTTTAGTGTAAATGATGCGTTCAGGACAGGGTTTATTCATTGTCCAGTTCAATTTAAAATGATGGTTCAAATAATACTCCCCTTCTGGCACTTTTTCATTTGTGGGTGATTGCAGGTTTGAGGGTCATGTTTTGTGGTACAAAACAGGGTAGTGAATGGTGTGTGACTTTTTTTCTGTGGCTTTTATAGCCTAAGTGTTGTGCCTAAGATGTAGCAGGATACCATTTAAACTGTTGTGGCGTTAATTCCAGCTTCTCCAGCCTGTTTGGGTGTAAGAATGAAGGTGGTGTTGCTCTCCCATAGACTTTAATGGTCATCTTTGATGATTGACTATCGACTATCGAAAAACCTTATCGATGGTGGCCGACTATCGACTATCGCCCGATGTCGATAGCCAACGTAATCGCTCAACACTATTGCTGAGCCATTTTATGGTGGTAGTTCGGGTCTGGGTTTTTTATGGAGCGGCCGGAGAGCCGAGTGGGAAGGTCGCTTCCATACTCCAGCTCGGGCCTTACCAGGCATATAAGGCAGCTGACACAGCTCAGGGTGGAGTGAGGACATGCAAAGCTATCTCCAAGTTCCTGTGATCATTTATACTGCTGACCTGGTGAGGCTGTTTTGTGTTTCTTGGTTGTAAACCCTGAAGAAAGGACTGTCTTTATTTTGCTGTGATAAGCTGAAGGAAGCACGTTTGTTTTCTGTTATTCAAGTCAGAGAGACAAACTTTGTGTTTTGTTTTTGCACCAAAACCTGTGTCTGTGCTAATCCCAAAACTACCTATGAGCTGACACCCCTACAGTGAGTTAAGCTTTTTTTCAATACGACCTTTACTATTTGTGTCTTTTACAGTGACCTGACCACAAAACCAGGAAAAATGCCCTTATAGACACTCAGAATAAAATTAGCAAGAACAAATCAGTATTTCAAACAAGATTTATGTGAAAAGGACATTGACTATCGTTGTCTTTTACAGCAGCATGACCAAAAAAACAGCCAAAATGCCCTTATGGATACTCCCAATAAAATTTGCAAGAAGAAATGCAGCCGGTTGATGGAGAGGTCCAGATGACGCTGACAGTCGGGCCGAAGCAGTGTGCAAATGCCGGAAGTTTGAGCTAAGACCTCGAGACTTCCTCATTAGACAGTCAAGACCTGGGTATTGCTTGCGAAATTTCTACCTATACGAGAGCGCTTGCCCCTCCATATAAAATTCGAAAAAGCCTTAGGTAGCACCATTACATCCTTATGCTTAAGTAACAATGGAATATTTGGCAAAGGATATTGTCACATTATGCCATAAACTCGTCGGGAATGGGCTCAAGGAGTTCAGATTCCTTTCTACAAGTGCAGAAGAAGTGAGCTACACCTGGTAACGCTGGCTGACACTCCAGTTCCACCCAGGTGCCCTTCTCCTTGGCTTCCTTTTTCTTCCTCTCAGTTTCCTTGATGAGTTGGAGGAAACTCTCTCTGCTCTTGAAGTGGCAAATGTGCTCCACACGGACGTTGATTCTTTTGGCAAGGGTTTTACTATTGATCTGCTTGTTCACAATTAGACCCAGAGCATGCTGTTTAACATTGGAGATCCTTAATGTACACCATGTCGCCCTTCTTGTAGATGCGCATGTATGTTGAAAAAGGCAGAACTTCAAGTTAAGGAAGGGTCTGGAAAACATATACCGGGTTCCACTCCTTTTGTCTCTTGTGTTTGTCATTTTCGCACCTTCAAAATGGTGAGTCCAGCCCAAAGAGAGGAACCGACTTCCTTCTACTTCTCTGAGGGCATCAGCAATTGGGCATCAGAGCAGACAAAATCATCCTCTTGGGCCTCTTGATCTTTTGAAATGTCATCTGACCCCTACCGCATTGTGTCAACAAAGGGCTTTTCAGAATATGGATTATCCAATGGGGTGTGTTTATTGGGTTACATTTGGCCCGGCTTTGCTTTAGTTTGGACTGATGATGATGATGAAGATATTTGTGGCTGTGACTGAGAGGAAGAGGAAGAGCTGGCAGGGCCGTAGTTATAAGGGGTGCAGTGGTAGCCAGGGCTGCTGTCAGTAATCTATTAACTGTTTAAGGGCCCCTTGCAGCTAAATCAAATGGGGACCCCCACCCATTACTAGTTCCTATTTTTAACATCACTGGGCCCCTTTTTGATTAGGGCCACTGACAGAAGTACTGCCCTATTTGCACCCCTGGCACTCCTTTTACAGTATCCTGACCCCGATACCAGAGAAAATGTCCTTATGGACACTCAGAATAAAATTAGCAAGAAGAAATGAGTATTTGAAACAAGATATATTTGTATACAACCTTGAATATCGCTGTATTTTACATCAGCATGACTCCAAAAGCCGCAGAAATTACCTTTTCTACACTATAAAATTAGCAAGAATAAAAGAGTTTTTTAAACATGATTTTTTGGAATAGGACCTCAACTATTACGGTCTCTTACAGCAGCATGACCCCCAAACCATTGACACTGCTTAAAATTTTCAAGAAGAAATGAGTAATTGGAATAAGGTTTTTTTCAATAAAACCTTCACTATTGGTGTCTTTTACAGTCTCCTGACCACAAAACCAGCAAAATGACCTTTTGGACTCTATGAATACAATTAGCCATATGAAATTAGTATTTTGAATAACGTTTTTTCAATAGAGGAATGTGTAGTTCACATTGTGAAGTAGACTTGCTACTTATCGGTGACCTCAGCAACTGGGGCAACATAATCATCAGAGATCTACGCTTGATTCATTTTGATAAAAGTCAAATGATCTACATTCTCAGGGGAAAGCCGGATAGGTTTGTCAGTTACCACTCCGCCAGCTGTACTGAAGGTCCGTTCCAAAATGACGCTGGCTGCTGGGCAGGATAACACTTCTATGGCGTGGCGAGCAAACTCGGGTTTCATTTAGTTTGGATACACAGAAGTCGATCGGGTCCGGACCATGTCCAAAAACATCGGTGTTGAGCCACAGGTAGTCATGGACCATGGTCTTAAGGTGGTCTCTGTGTGTCTGATTTGTGCCCTTACAGGCATTGGTGAGGTGTTAAATAACGATTGCCAGAGGTCACCCATTAGGCTTTTGCCACAATGCCTGCTGCTGCTGCGGATACTTGCCACTCTACTGATGTCACATTGCTGACATTGTTCCACCGTGACATTTAAACGTGAAGAAGATGCAACAGATGTCTCCAGTTGGTCAATGAGCACAGTCTCCAACTCCTGCATTCTACTGTCAATTTAAGTGGGTGGAAGAAAATTGCTGACTTTCGATTTGTAATGTGAATCAAGGAGGGTGGCCACCCAGTAACTGCTGTTCATTTTGATTGCCTTGATGCGTGGATCATGTTGCAGGTAATGGAGCATCCAAGCACTCATGTGAGAGAGGAAGCCAGGATTTCCCAAGCCTCGGGATCAAGGGGCACTAAACAGATCTTCCTCGTCTTCCTTTTCTGCCTCAAACCTGTGCCAATCTCTTACCACTGCAGGGACATCGGTACCGTCCGTGTCCAGCCATGCCTCCTCCTCCTCCTCTGCTTCTTCATCTTCAGCATCAACACCCCCCTGGCTAGCCTCATACGCTGTACTCTGAAAGCTGAAGTGCCACCCTGCACCAGCCCTGGACCCCAAACCACCGCCTAACGAAAACCTATAAAGTTCGGAAACTGTCGGGCCTTCTTGATCCGACGGCGAGTAAGGCTCTGTGTCCGCCTCCTCCTCCGTCACTGCTGGGACCTGCTGCTTCAGAGTGTCTAACACTTGTTCCAGAACAAATATCACCACAATGGTCATGCTGACAAGGGCATTGTCCTCACTGAACATTTTGGTGGCATCTTCAAAACTGGCAAGGATGCTGCAGAGATCTTTCACCTGCCTCCACTCTCTATGGCGCACCCCCCCGAGATCCGCACCGCTGCTTGTCAGGCCATGCGCCACTTCATACTGCATAATGGCATTACGCTGCTGCCACAATCGCTGGAGCATGTTGAGGGTGGAATTCCAGACGGTTGACGGGGAGGCCAAGATGACGCTGCAACGCAGCCAGTTGGGCTGAAGCAGGGTGCGAATGCCGGAAGTGTGAGTGTTCTTAGTGTTCTTAGCACCCACCCGCTGCTCGGTCTCATTGCGCAGAGCCATCCACAGCTCTTGACCTGTGTGTTGACGGTCTCCAAGACACATTAATTTCAACAAGGCCTGGTTTGTCTTGGCACCTGATGCTACCCGTGGAGCTTGGGGATCTGAAACCTGCACCATCCCAGCAGTGTGGAACAGTGTGGACCGAGCCTGAGACCCACCATCATCACCAGAGATATCCACAGCCACCCAACTCACCCAGTGAGTCACAGAGATGTAGCGCACTTGACCATGCTTACTAGTCCATGTATCTGTGGTCAGATGGACTTTGCTGGACACAGATGCAACCAACGCATTGACTGGTCAGGGCAGGGACAGTTTTCGGGAAAAGAAATGCCTGCTCAGAATCTGGTATTGGGGACAGGCAAGGGCCATGACGTGTCGGAACCCATCTGTGTCCACCAGTCGGAAAGGTTACATTTCCAAGGCAAAGAGCTTGGCAATGCCAACGTTCAGGCTTTTGGCTTTAGGATGGTTGGGGTGAAAGCATTTCTTATGCTCCCACACCTGTTACACAGAAGGCTGGAGGCTAGACTGGCCGCTATACGGCGAGCAGGTCAAACTGGTGGAAGGAGAAGGGGGTAGGCTCTGTCTCTGGTGGTGGTGGTGGTAATTGGGCGACAGTGTGTGGCACTGGGGCTGATGCTTGCTCATGCCACTCCGGGATATGGGCAGCAGAGAAACGCTTGGTCTTGGAAGTGGCGAAAGAGGAGGAGGAGACAGAGGATGTCACAGTGGTTGGAAACTCAGGACCTGTGTGGCCTTTTTTCTCCAAGAGACTCTTCTTGCTTTTGATGCTTGCTTTAGATGCATGTGCCTGTTCACGTTCGTGGTGGTTAAACGCTTTAGATTCTTGACTCTACTGGTGCGTTGACTGCAAATCCGGCACATGACGTTGGACAGCGAATCTGAGGCTCGATCGAAAAAGGCCCAGGCTCCACAGGTCCTGGACCTCTTCGACGGTGATAACCTAGTAACGGTGTTTCTGCTGCTAACACTGACCAAGACTGGTGGATTAATATCATCGGACTTGTGCGACCGCCCTCTGCCTTTCTAAGGCCGGACTCGCACTGACACTACCACATCATCTTCCTCCTCGTCCACTGATGAGGTGCTCGCAAGCAAATGCTGCTGAAAAGACCATGTTGGATCCGGATTGTCATTATCAACATCATCATCATCACCACAGGTGACTACCTCGTCCTGACAGTCTACACCTTGAAGCTGCGGGCTAGAAGCCACAGGCACTGCAAGGCGTTGCTGACCATTCGGGATTTCTGCCGACTGACCAGCTTCCTTCTCCTTTGACAGCATCAGCGATTGGGCGTCAGAGCAGACAAAATCATCTTGATCTTTTGAAATGCATGGCTTCTGACCCCAACCGCATTGTGTCATCAAAGAGCTCTTCAGAACATAGATTATCCACAGTGGTCTTTACATTGGTTGATATTTGAGCTGCGTTTGCTTCAGGTTGGACTGATGCTGCTGATGATGTTGACAACATTTGCGGCCGTGACTGAGAGGACGAGGAGGTAAAACCGAAGGATGCAGGTTGCCTTAACCACTGAAGAACAGATTGGCGATGCTCTTCATTACTGAGATTCACAGGTTACCAACCGAGAGATGACAGGCCTGACGGTCCTGCAACTGATGATGTGCTCGCTTGTGTGTTGTCCAGAGCACTGGAAGGAGCGCCTTGTCTCGTACCTCGAGCTCCACGTCCTACCCCCCTCTTTGCTCGCTTACCACCTCTACTTTGCTCCATGTTCCGAAAGATAAATATTAAAAAGGTCTAGAAGATTTGTTCACAGTCTCTTATTGAAGAACTGTACTGCAAAGACAGCAAATCACAAATGTTGTTAAATCTCTATAATCTCCAACTGGCAGCTAGGATTAGAAACAGAATTGTTTCTGTCGAATATCTGTGAAACGCGGTCTTATGGAAGAACTGTAACACCGAATCATCAGTGTTCTTGCTTCAGGCCTTGTAATTTACAACAGCTAAATAGGACTAGCAATGGATTTTTTCTACTGAATATCTCTGAAATGTGGCCTTTTCCCACAACTGACAACCAGGAGTACAAATACAATATTTTTCTACGGATTATCTAAGAAATGTGGTCTTTGCTGATAACTGACAACCATGGGTAGAAATAGAAATGTTTTCTACAGAATATCTATAAAATTAGGTGTTGTGGAACAACTCTGACAACCAATCAACAGTGTTCTTCCTTCAGTCCTTGTAATTTAGACCTGCCAAGTAGGAATAGCAATTGACTTTTTTCTACGGAATAGCCAAGCAATGTGGTCTTATGTGACAAGCATTAAGGATTATAAGCAGGATATTTTTCTATGGAATATCTTGAAAATAGAAGAGCGGGGTCTTTTACAACGGCTGTTCCCCCCCAAAAAAAAAAAAACTGCTGAATGTGAGTAAAGGGAATAGAATGAAGTTTTATGCCAAAAAGCTGTGTATCAAAGCTATTTCGTTTTAGGGCTGATTTCCTAAGTGTCCTGTACACTGGCTGTCCATATCACACTGCATCACAGACGTTGTGGCCAAGGAATGACTTTTTCCAGAATAAAACTCTATAGAACAGTGATTTCTTATGAGAGATTAACGTAGCTGTGTTTGATGCAGAAGTTCCCCCCACAACCAAGCGGCCCCCCTCCTCAGAAACTCCTGCCAGGAAGTTTAGGGCAATGCAGAAATATAATATGCTGCTATCTCACAGTGATTTGATATGAGAGATTAATGTAGTTGTGTCTGATGCAGAAGCTGCCCCCCGAACCAAGCGCCTTCCCCTCAGAAACTGAACCAAGGAAGTTTAGGGCAATGCAGCTGTATCCAAATCTCTGACTAATACTGTCTAGAATTGCCTAGTCTTTCTGTACCCGAACCTAACTAATCTATCTAGCAGCCTTTCCGTGGTGAAAATGCTGGGAAATAGTGTCTTACAGCTTTTAAAAAAGCTAAGCAGAGAGACAGCAATCCGTTCTGTTCACAGTCTGGAAGCTAATGGTGGCGAGCAGGAAGTGCCGTGACATAGATAAAACAGGGTCATGTGATTTTAGCAGTCAATGAGATCCCTACACCCCCCACTGGTGACATTCTTGACCCCCTGTCTCTGCGCTGATTGGTTGGCCGCCAAAAGTACAAAAAGCTGCGAAATTGGCGCGATCTGAATCTGCGATCACGATCGTTAATACGATTTTTAGGGAAAAAATCAGATCGGAAAACGTGAAAATCGCTTCAATTTCAACTTTTTTCAACTTTCACTACCTGCAGTTAGAAAATAAAATCTGAGGTAATATAACTATACCGTATAATTAGAGATGGGTGAATTTCTCAAAAATTTGGTTCGCCGACTTCGCCGAAATTTCCGTCAAAATTTGTTTCGGTCCGAATTACTTTGGGACGAATTGCGTTAAAAAACAGCTATTTCTGGCTGCCCAGAGCCTGTAGGGTGCTGTAGAACATTGTGCCATGCTTAAATATGCAGAGGGAGCTTGGTTTGGTCTTTATACAATGCTGTGTTTTAGTATGACACGCACATGACTGTCGCCGCTCTTAGAATCGCTTCACTCTAAAATTCCCTGTGCACTTACAGGGGTAAAACTGACCAAAAAACTGAAGCAGGAATGCAGCCTGATAAAGTCATGGCAGCGCCAGCTGGAAAAGAACAAGCTGAGGGCTAAGATCCTACGATAGCGTCAAAGAACAAAGTAGTAGGTTACCGGAGCGACCACAGATCGCAGCACAGTAAGGGGACGATGGCAATAGCCACGCCAGGGAGCGGAATCTAAGCAGGTCCCGGTTTTCACCAGAGCCCGCCACATAGCGGGATGGACTTGTTGCGGCGGGAGTCTACCAGGTCATTACCCCTGATGTGACTTGCTTGCGGTGGCAGCCGAGGTGTAGCGAGGTACAAAATCGTAAGGCAAACTCGGAGTCGGGGATCGTGGTAATGGGACGGAGGCAAGAGGTACGGTACACGGATATGACAGACGGGGCTCAAGGAGGAGGCGGAGGCGGTTTTTCCTGTCTGTAATTTGAACATACGATTCAGCATTTGCTTGTAGATCAGTATTCCAGTTTTGTACTAAATTCCATCACTAATGGCACCGAATGCAAAATAAGCACCTAAAACATTCCCTGTATTTAGGGTCTCCTTCAATTCCATACGCTGCATTTCAACAAATTGGTGTCACGCAGAAACTGGAGTCAAACTACCAAGTTTATACTTAATAATAAACTGCGTTGGAACTTTTTTAGGTATTAATGATGAAGCTGAGGGAGGTAGAATTGCCTTGGCCAAAAATGGTTTCGGAACGTTAGCATACTGACTACAGAGGATCTCTCTATAGTATTTGAGTTTGTCCTCCCTCTCAGAAGCTGGAAAAAAGGCTCCCATTTTGGACCGGTAGCGAGGGTCCAAGAAGGTGGAGAGCCAGAAGTCATCGCTCTGCCGGATGGTGACTATTCGGCTATCACTAGCCAGGCAAATCAGCATGCTGCGGGCCATGTGTGCAAGTGATTCTGAGGGACTCTCTGCCTCTATCTCCACTGTATACTGCCACGGTGCTTGGGGGACAGTGGAACAATGACAGAGTGTGGAGGTCACGGCAGGAGCAACAGCAGCAAGCATGAGGTCAGAGAGTGGCACAATGACACGGTGTGGAGGTGACCGCAGCAGCAACAACAGCAGCACCTTCATGAGGTCAGAGAGTGGCACAATGACTCAGTGTGGAGGTGACGGCATCAACAGCAGCAGCAGCATGAAGTCAGATGAAACAGTGTGGAGGTGGTACAAACAGGAGTATGCAATATCAGGGTCCAATAGGATGGAGAGCCAGAAGTCATCCCTCTGCCGAATGGTGACTATTCGGCTGTCACTAGCCAGGTAAATCAGCATGCTGCGGGCCATGTGCGGGCCATGTGCGCAAGTGATTCTGAGGGACTCCCTGCCTCCATCTCCACTGTATACTGCCACGGTGCTTGGGGTCATCTGCCTCGTCTTCCTCATCTCCATCTACCTCCTCCAGCTGCTCCTGCTCCTCCTCTCCTGTCACCTGGGTAGAAAAACCACTCATTTCACCAGACGTTGCTTGTGCTCTAATGTCCTCCTCCTCCTTCTCCAGTTCAATCCCCACCGGACTCATGTGGCCACTTCTCCAGTCCCCTGCCCAGACAGATTTTTCAGCATCTGTTCCAGGACATGAAGCAGTGGAATGACGTTATTCATCCCGTAGTCCTGGCAACTGACAACGTGGCCTCCTCAAATGGCCTCAACAAATGGCAGGTGTCACGATTTAGCTGCCACTGGCTGACATCAAAGTTACACAGGGGAGTACTCCTGTCCGCCTGGATCATCAAAAAATCGTTAATGGCCTTTCTCTGTTCATACAGTCGGTCCAACATGTGCAGGCTGGAATTCCAATGGGTGGAAACATCGCATATCAGCGTGTGTTGGTGGAGGCCGTTCTGCCGCTGCAACTCGAGGAGGGTGTGCCTAGTTTTGTAGGAATGGATGAAGTGCATGCACAGTTTCCTGGCCATTTTCAGAATCTTCTGAAGATCGGTGGAAGACTTCAGGAACCTTTTCACAACCAGATTGAACACATGCGCCATGCAGGGCGCATGGACCATCCTTCCTCGGTGCAGCATGGACACCATGTTCCTTCCATTGTCCGTCACCATGGTTCCGATTTGCAGTTGGTGCGGAGAGAGCCACACATCGATTTCTTGCTGCATGACGCGGAGCAGTTCCTCCCCTGTGTGACTTCGTTTGCCGAGCAAGCCAGGTATAGAACTGCGTGACACCGCGGTGCCCTACACGTGTTGTATGATGGAGCAGTACTTGTGGAAGCTGAGATGGTGGTGGTGGTGGTGGTGGTGGAGGCGGACATTGGTGCAGGAACAGCAGTTTGACAATGTGGAGGAGAAAGCGGCGTCTCCTGTCCAAGTTGTTGGTGTGGCTGGGCAGGAAGCACCCAGTGGGCCGTAAAGGACATGTACTGGCCCTGACTGTAGTTACAGCTCCACACATCCACACTGCCGTGCACCTTGGAACAAACTGATAAGCTCAAGGACTGGCCCACCTTCTGTTCTACATATTTGTGAAGTGCTGGTACTGCCTTTGTGGAAAAGAAATTACGGCTTGGAACTCTCCACCTCGACTCAGCACAGGCCATTAATTCTCTGAACAGTGCAGAGTCCTCCATTTGGAAAGGGAGGGACTGCAGTACCAACAACTTGGACAGGAGCACGGCCAACTTCTGCACCTTAGTATGTTTGGACGCCACGTTTCTCCCAGGCCACCGGATGGTGACGCTGCATGTGTTGATGCAGGGCCGTGGTGCCAACGTTAGCCCCCTGTCCACGCTTCACTTTCTGCCCACAGATTCTACATATACCCATACTCAACTCCTCCGGTATCTTAGCAAAGAACTGCCACGCCGCTGAGTAGCTGATTTTACCACTAACGCTCCGCACTGAGTGACTACTACTGCCGCTGCCTCGCTGAGCTCCTGTGCCGCTACTTTCTTGGGCCTGCGAAGCGGGTTTTCTACCCCATGGCCGCTTGACTCCCGACCTCACACTGCTGCTACCCTGCTGACTCACGGCCACACTACCCACTTGCTGGCTGCGCTGCTGCCTGAGGCGCAAGCTGACACCCTCTTCTCCTGACGATGATGAAGCCCTTGCTTCACCCGGCTCCCAAGTGTGGTCGGCTACATCATCATCGATTATTGTTTGATCTTCACTGCTGTCCTCCTCAACGGTCTTGGTATGCAGAGGCTGACCCCTCACAACATGACCTCCCATGCCACTCTCCACATCTATACTTTGCCGCCTACTGCAAGAAGCAGGGGATATTGTCCCCATTTCTTTGCTGCCAAGTAGCTGCTGACTGTCCTCCTCAAATTGTTCGTCCTCGCTGTATAGTGGCGCTGAGCCCAGACCACAAAGTAGATCTCTGGCTGAGAGAACCGGATGGGACAGAGGCGGGTTGAGGACAGGTGAGGTTGTCAGATGTCATCTGGGAGAAAGTGGATGACCTAGTCAACCAATCAAGAACCATTGGGTTGCTGGTCAACACACGGCCGCTAGATGACATCGGCAGTACTGGCCTCACCGAGTGACCCATGCTGCGATGTCCCCTTACTGTGCTGCGACCTGTTCCTGCTCCAGGAATCTTTGTGCCACTGCCACTCGCATGTGAAGAGCCTGCCACCTCTCTGTCTGACATACTGTTTGTTCTACAATGTAGAGACTCTTTTTAATGAAGATATCTGTATATGATAAATACACACCCTGTATTTGACTCCAAATGAACCCACTAAAAAGCTTGGGTAACCCTTGGATATAAATTGCGCTCCACAAATGGGCAGGAAAAATTTACTTGTACTGTATGTGCCGCTTAAAAACTCTGTGTATTTTACTGAATAGAAAAGTGCAAACAGGCTTAATTAACCTTCGGATATGAATTATGCTACAGGCAAAATTTCTTCTTTGCCGTTGAAAAACACTGTTTCTTTTACTTACCACAACAGCATAAAAACACTTAACCCTTTGATCTAAATTGCGCAAAAGTAATGAGCTGCCAAAAATTACCAGCTGTGTAGCGTGTTAAAACGACGTGTCTTTTACTGACCACAACAGGAGAAAAATACTTAATTAACCCTTGGTTCTAAATTGCACAAAGGAAATGAGCTGCCAAAACTTACCAGCTATGTAGCGTGTTAAAACGACGTTCTTTTACTGACCACAACAGCAGAAAAACACTTAATTAACCTTCGGATATGAATTATGCTACAGGCAAAATTTCTTCTTTGGCGTTGAAAAACATTATTTCTTTTACTGACTACAATAGCAGAAACACGCTTAATTAACCCCTGGATCTTAATTGCGCAAAAGAAATGAGCTGCCAAAAATTAACTGGTATTTGGATTGTAAAAACGCTGTTTCTTTAACTGAAACAGCAACAACAGGCTTAGATAACCCTTGGATTTTCAGTGTGCTCCAGAACTGAGCAGATAGCATTAAAATTTATATGCAGCTGAATTGGACGCACAGTGGCCTTCAATTCCAATACCCTACAAAATCAAAATTAGAACGTAAGAGAAGCAATCTGTGAGAAAAGCTGTGACACCCCCCAAAAAATCGCTGTATAAAAGTTATTTCTTTTGTGTGAGATCTCAGCTACAGGCGCTGCAGCAGCTACAACTCGGCACAGAGAGAGGACTGTGAACTGCCCGCGTCGCGTCCAGACATATAGTGCGGTGACGTCACAGAATCCCGCCGGTCTCCGATTGGCTTCATCACTGCACATGTCATTTAGGCTACTCCTTTCTTCCTCCCAGAGTTCTTTGCCCCATGTAACGCTTGTGCTTGCAGCCATTTTATCAATTAAAAACACGCTTCGTTCCCGCAAATTACACCAAACTTCGTTCAGAATCGAAGTTTTCCTGAAATTCAAACGAATTCCACTTTGTTAGAATCGAATTCGCCCATCTCTAATTATAAGTATAAAACAGTGACAGGGTCCCAGATAAGAACAAACTGTATTTTTACCCTGGAATACGGAGTTATTTGAGACATAGGATGACATGTACGATCTAGGCACATAGAAACCAGTTCTAAATAGCTTTAAAGGAGTGTAGAATGTGCCAGAATGTATGAACCTGTTCTACTGCGGGTCATACATTTGGCTCATAAGAATTCCAATACGACATCTCAGGCTCAGGTGAACCCCTTTTAACTTGGTCTGCCTGTTCCAGCTCTAATGCACCTAGTTTTGATGGGCTAAAAGGACACCAGAAACCTGGCACAGCCGAATACATACATGTCACCCATAGTTTCGTGTTTGGGGAGAAGGGTACAATGGACAGTTCTCTTCCACTTTTGCTAAATACACACAATAGGCAGAGATCTGTCTATCAGGTCTAGGCTTCATACTTGAAACTCGAAGGGAGCTGCCCCGGTTTATCACATCATGTTAAGGGCAGCATGTATCTGCTGACACATTCTCTTTTACTATCTTACTTTTACAAATATGGATATTGTATTTCTTCATGTCCTTTGAAAATTTTATTTTTAGTTACGTATCACACATATTTTTGTAGAACAAGTTTGGCTTATTTGTTTTCCACTGTCACTAAGTGTCTTGTCCAACTTAAATTAAAAAAATAAAGAGGCTACAGCTGCATAAGAAACAAAATAATGATTCACCTTTGCCATTTCAGCAATAAAGCTGACGTCCCTGGTTTCTGCCTGCTCCCTGTTTAGTTTGGCGCATGGTTTCTGCATCAAATCAGTGGTTTCACCAGTCATGTGCCATTTTATTGACCTCTCCATTAAAAGGGTTGTCTCACTATAGACATTGATGACATATCACTAGGATATGTCATCAATGTCTGATAGGTCCGTGTCCCATCTCTGGGATCTGTATCTATCTCCTAAACGAGCCTTAAAAACTCTCTGTTCTGAATGAAATATTCAGCCCACTCCATGCCTCCTTGTGCCCCCTTTTCTCCCTGGGATGAAGTTGTGCCCTACGCGGTCGCCTACCCTCGACTACCCATTGTCCCGGCCCTGGAAGCATTCCATTTTCTCTACATTAAGTTTTAGGAGATGGGAGGAGAAGAAGGAGGATTTGGATGACAGACAATCTGGGATCTTGGACAGTAGAGAGTTAATGTCTGGGCCGGAGATGTAAAGTTGGGTGTCATCAGCATACTGGTGGTTTTGAAAGCCATGTGATGCTATGAGCTGACCCAGACCAACAGTGTACAAGGGCGTCATCATTATCATTGGGAGAAGAGAGCGGTAGCTTGTGTGTCAGGCAGTGGCGCAGCCCTTAAGTCAGTAGTGTGGCTGGGAGTCAACAGGGTGGCAGCAGTGCGAGGTTGGGAGCCAAACGGCCACGATTTAGACCACCCACTTTGCAGGTCCCAGAAAGTAGCGGCACAGGGGCTCACCGGGTCAGCGGCGGTAACAGTCAGTCAGTGCAGAGCTTTGGTGGTAAAATCACCTACTCGGCACTGTGGCAGTTTTTTGCTAAGACACCAGAGGAGGCGAACATGGCTATATGTAGAATCTGTGGGCAAAAAGTAAAGCGTGACCAGGGACCTAACGTTGGCACCACGGCCCTGCATCAACATCATGCAGTGTCACCATACGTGTTTCCGATGTGGTGGTCCACCCTGTCCCAACATCAGCAGCACCCAGTGGCACGCCTCCCATTTCAGGCAGTCAAGGCTTCATCACCTCTGCCGAAGTCAACTCCCGTCTTTCCATATTTCCCTCAGATACTCCTGCCCTCGGCATCTGGGGGGGCCCGAGTCGTTCACCAACGATTGCCAAAGACAGCAGTATGCGCTACCATCCCAAGGGGGCAAAACGTGGCCCTGCCTTTTCCAAATTGGTGGACTCAGTCCTCCTTTTCAATTGGGGGTACTCGCCCCCCATTCAAAGAACTGGGCCGGGAAACTTGGCATTATTTTTTCCCTTGAAAAAGACAGGGTAGGGCTCCTTGGGCCACCGCAAAAGGGGGGAGGGCCACGCCCGGAAGCGGGGTTTTTAAGTAGGCCCGGGTTTTCACCAGAGCCCGCCGCAAAGCAGGATGTACTTTCTGTGGCGGGAATGCTACCAGGTCGCTATCCCTGGCGATGCTTGCGGTGGAGCCGGGCGCAGCCAGGAATTTGAATCATAAACGAAACTTTTGTCAAAAGGCAGGCCCAAAAGGGCAGGGCATGGGGGGAGGAACAGGTCAGGTAACGTACAGAAAGGTCGGGGACACGGGAGACAGGAACTATGAACGGGGGAAATTGATGAACAGGAATGAATATATTAACAGGGGAAATTATTGAACAGGGGGAAATTGATGAACAGGAATAAATATATTAACAGGGGGAAATTGATGAACAGGGGGAAATTGATGAACAGGAATAAATATATTAACAGGGGGAAATTATTGAACAGGGGGAAATTGATAAACAGGAATAAATATATTAATGGGGAAATTATTGAACAGGGGGAAATTGATGAACAGGGATAAATATATTAACAGGGGAAATTATTGAACAGGGGGAAATTGATGAACAGAGAAAGGCCAGTATCGATTATTGATGATCAAATTGGACAGGAGTATTCCCCTTGGAGAACGAAGTCACACACGGGAGGAAATGTTTCGGGTCCCTGGGCAGTTTTCATCGCGCTTTTGAGTGGCTTTCTCCACGACAACTGAAAAATTAGAACCATTAGTTGACAGACGATGAGAAAGAACATGGTGTCCGCGCTGTGTAGGAGACGGCTGAGCCATTCCCCTGCAAGGCATACATGTTTCAATCTGGTTGTCAATGTCTACACCCATGCTGCAAGACATTCTAGAAAATGTCCAAGAAACTTTTTAGCATGCAACTTAGGGGCCGTTCTATAACGCCAAGCACACCCTCATAAGCAGCAGCGGCAGACCGGCCTCCCCCAACATCTCTGGCTGACATATTTGACATTTCCAAACATTGGAATTCCAGCCTCCATATGTGGAACAACCTCTATGAACAAGAAGGAAGTAATGATATCTCTATTGATATCCAAGGCGGACAGATGAGTAATCCCCTGCGTAATTTTAATTCGGGCCAGTTGGCAGTCTCATGCTTGACACCTGCTTTTGCTTAGGACCTTTCATGCGGACATTGTGTATTTTCAGCGCCAGGACTACGGGATGAATAACGCATTCCACTGCATCATGTTGTTCAAGGACAGAGCATAGTGGACCACTGGACCACCGCAAGCGATGCATAGCCACACCAGGGAGCGGGGTCTAATGTAGGTTCCTGTTTCTACCAGAGCCCGCCGCAAAGCGGGATGGACATGCTACAGCGGGAGTCTTACCAGTCGCTACCCCTGACGTGACATGCTTATGGTGGCAGCTAAGGTGTAGCAAGTACAAAATCGTAAGGCAAACTCGAGTCGGTACAAGTGTTAGTCATGAGCAGCCGGCAAGGATCGTGGTCTCGAGGTGACGGAGCAGAGGGGTACGGTACATCGAATATGACAGGTGAGAGCTGAAGGAAACACTTTCTCTATAGGCACTAAAAATTAATTAGTATTATTTATTTTATAGTCTTGGAGGCGTTGTGTGAGGAGCCTTTCCATTATAAATGCAAGCTACAAATGATTTCCCACAGCTTTCAAAATCATGGACACCTGGATAATATTCAGCAAGCTTTCTTTATCACCTGTGTTCTATCTGTTTCATGAACAAAATGAATCGTTTTATTCAACTTCTGCTTTCTTAAACCTCACCCTTTCCACTCATCTGTGAGGATGTAATTTGTTTTCTTCCACCAACTTACTTCTGTAAGTTGGACCATACGATTCAAACATTCTCTCATACAGAAGAAGTTCATCTAAAGACACCGTTTGCAGCATTTGCTTTTGCTTCTTTTTTGTTCTGTCCCATTCCAGTTTTGTACTGCATTCCATCAGCAATGGCACAATCTAGCAAAATATGCACCTGAAACATACCTGTAGTTTATGTCTCCTTCAGTTCAAGTTCCATACGCAGCATTTTGAACAAATTGGTGTAACGCAGAAAATGGATTCAATCCTCCGCGGTTATACTTCATGAGTGTTTGATCGTCACTGCTTTCCTCCTTAGCGGTCTTGGGATGCAGAGGCTGATCGCTCGCCAAAAAACCTGCCATGCCAATCTCGACATCAATACTGCAAGAAGCAGGGGATGTCTGCCCCACCTCTTCGTTGCCAAGTAGCTGCTGACTATCCTCAAATTGTTCGTCCTCTCTGTATAGTGGGGCTGAGCCCAGACCACATACTAGTTTTCTGGCTGAGGGACCCGAATGGGACAGAGGCGGGTTGAGGACAGGTGAGGGCCGCTGATCTGTTCCCGGGCCATGCCAACTAAGAGTTTTATCTGACTAACCCACCGCTAGGGTTGTCAGATGTCATCTGGGATGAAGTTGATGACCTACTCAACCAATCAAGAACCCTTGGGTTGCTGATCAACACACGGCAGCTACATGACACCGGAAGTTCTGGCCTCACCGTGTCACCCCTGCTGCGACTTCCCTTTACTGTGCTGTGACCTGTGCCTGCTCCAGGAATGTTTGTGCCACTCGCATGTGAAGAGCCTGCCACCTCTCTGTCTGACATACTGTTTGTTCTAATATGTACAGGCACTGTTTGATGAAGATATCTGTATATGATAAATACACACCCTGTATTTGATTCCAAATGAACCTACTAACAAGCTTGGGTAACCCTTGGATATAAATTGCGCTCCACAAATGGGCAGGAAAAATTTACTTGTATGTGCCGTTTAAAAACACTATGTATTTTACTGAATATAAAAGCAAAAAGAGGCTTAATTAACCTTCGGATATGAATTATGCTACAGGCAAAATTTCTTCTTTGGCGTTGAAAAACACCGTTTCTTTTACTGACTACAACAGCAGAAAAACGCTTAATTAACCATTGGATATAAATTGCGCAAAAGAAATGAGCTGCCAAAAATTACCAGCTATGTGGCGTGTTAAAACGACATGTATTTTACTGACTACAACAGCAGAAAAACGCTTAATTAACCTTCGGATATGAATTATGCTACAGGCAAAATTTCTTCTTTGGCGTTGAAAAAACACTATTTCTTTTACTGACTACAATAGCAGAAACACGCTTAATTAACCCTTGGATATAAATTGCGCAAAAGAAATGAGCAGCCAAAAATTAACTGGTATGTGGATTGTAAAAAACGCTGTTTCTTTAGCTGAATGCAACAGCAAAAACAGGCTTAGATAACCCTTGGATTTTCAATGTGCTCCAGAACTAAGCAGATAGCATTAAAATGTATATGCAGCTGAATTGAACGCACACTGGACTTCAATTCCAATACCCCACAAAATCAAAATTAGAACGTAAGAGAAGCAGTCTCTGAGAAAAGCTGTGACACCTCCCCAAAAATCGCTGTATAAAAGTTCTTTCTTTTGTGTGAGATCTCAGCTACTGGAGCTGCAGCAGCTACAACACGGCACAGAGAGAGGAGTGTGATCTGCCAGCGTCGCGTCCGGACTTGTATAATGCGGTGACGTCACAGAATCCCGCTGGTCTCCGATTGGCTTCATCACTGCACATCATTTAGGCTACTCCTTTCATCCTCCCAGAGTTCTTTTCCCCATGTAACGCTTGTGCTTGCAGCCATTTTATCAATTAAAAACACGCTTCGTTCCCGCAAATTACACCAAACTTCGTTCAGAATCGAAGTTTTCCTGAAATTCTAAACGAATTCCACTTTGTTAGAATCGATTCGCCCATCTCTAATTATAAGTATAAAACAGTGACAGGGTCCCAGATAAGAACAAACTGTATTTTTACCCTGGAATACGGAGTTATTTGAGACATAGGATGACATGTACGATCTAGGCACATAGAAACCAGTTCTAAATAGCTTTAAAGGAGTGTAGAATGTGCCAGAATGTATGAACCTGTTCTACTGCGGGTCATACATTTGGCTCATAAGAATTCCAATACGACATCTCAGGCTCAGGTGAACCCCTTTTAACTTTGTCTGCCTGTTCCAGCTCTAATGCGCCTAGTTTTGATGGGCTAAAAGGACACCAGAAACCTGGCACAGCCGAATACATATATGTCACCCATAGTTTCGTGTTTGGGGAGAAGGTTACAATGGACAGTTCTCTTCCACTTTTGCTAAATACACACAATAGGCAGAGATCTGTCTATCAGGTCTAGGCTTCATACTTGAAACTCGAAGGGAGCTGCCCCGGTTTATCACATCATGTTAAGGGCAGCATGTATCTGCTGACACATTCTCTTTTACTATCTTACTTTTACAAATATGGATATTGTATTTCTTCATGTCCTTTGAAAATTTTATTTTTAGTTACTTATCACACATATTTTTGTAGAACAAGTTTGGCTTATTTGTTGTCCACTGTCATTAAGTGTGTTGTCCAACTTAAAATTAAAAAAATAAAGAGACTACAGCTGCATAAGAAACAAAATAATGACTCACCTTTGCCATTCCAGCAATAAAGCAGACGTCCCTGGTTTCTGCCTGCTCCCTGTTTAGTTTGGCGCATGGTTTCTGCATCAAATCAGTGGTTTCACCAGTCATGTGCCATTCTATTGACCTCTCCATTAAAAGGGTTGTCTCACTATAGACATTGATGACATATCACTAGGATATGTCATCAATGTCTGATAGGTCCGTGTCCCATCTCTGGGATCTGTATCTATCTCCTAAACGAGCCTTGAAAACTCTCTGTTCTGAATGTAGAGGTGGTCAGGACTGTACCATAAAACATGAATGCTCAGCTTAACTCAGAACTCCCATTCATAACCATTTGGAGAGTCCCGACCACCTTTCCATTCAGAACAAAGAGGTTTCAGAGCTCATTTAGGAGATACAGTGGTGGCCAAAAGTATTGGCACCCCTGCAATTCTGTCAGATAATACTCAGTTTCTTCCTGAAAATGATTGCAATCAAAAATTCTTTGGTATTATTATCGTCATCTAATTTGTCTTCAATGGAAAACCACAAAAATAATTGTCATAAAGCCAAATTGGATATAATTCCACACCAAACATAAAAAAGGGGGTGGACAAAAGTATTGGCACTGTTTGATAAAAATTATGTGATGCTTCTCTAATTTGTGTAATTAACAGCACCTGTAATTTACCTGTGGCACCTAACAGATGTTGGCAATAACTAAATCACACTTGCAGCCAGTTGACATGGATTAAAGTTGACTCAACCTCTGTCCTGTGTCCTTGTGTGTACCACAATGAGCATGGAGAAAAGAAAGAAGACCAAAGAACTGTCTGAGGACTTGAGAATCCAAAATGTGAGGAAGCATGAGCAATCTGAAGGCTGCAAGTCCATCTCCAAAGAGCTGAATGTTCCTATGTCTACCGTGCGCAGTGTCATCAAGAACTGTAAAGCCCATGGCACTGTGGCTAACCTGCCTAGATGTGGATGGAAAAGAAAAATTGACGAGAGATTTCAACGCAAGATTGTGTGGATGGTGGATAAAGAACCTCGAATAACATCCAAACAAGTTCAAGCTGTCCTGCAGGGTACAACAGTGTCAACCCGTACTATCCGTCGGCGTCTGAATGAAAAGGGACTGTATGGTAGGATACCCAGGAAGAACAAACTTCTTACCCCGAGACATAAAAAAGCCAGGCTGGAGTTTGCCAAAACTTACCTGAGAAAGCCTTAAACGTTTTGGAAGAATGTTCTCTGGTCAGATGAGACAAAAGTAGAGCTTTTTGGGAAAAGGCATCAACATAGAATTTACAGGAAAAAAAAGAGGCATTCAAAGAAAAGAACAAGGTCCCGACAGTACACCATGGTGGAGGTTCCCTGATGTTTTAGGGTTGCTTTGCTTCCTCTGGCACTGGACTGCTTGACCGTATGCATGGCATTATGAAGTCTGAAGACTACCAACAAATTTTGCAGCATAATGTAGGGCCCAGTGTGAGAAAGCTGGGTCTCCCTCAGAGGTCATGGGTCTTCCAGCAGGACACTGACCCAAAACACACTTCAAAAAGCACTTTAAAAGGGTGTGAGAGAAAGCAGTGGAGACTTCTAAAGAGGCCAGCAAGAGTCCAGACCTGAATCCCATAGAACACCTGTGGAGAGATCTCAAAATGGCAGTTTGGAGAAGGCGCCCTTCAAATCTCAGGGACCTGGAGCAGTTTGCCAAAGAAGAATGGTCTAAAATTCCAACAGAGCATTGTAAGAAACTCATTGATTGTTACCGGAAGTGGTTGTTCACAGTTATTTTGGCTAAAGGTTGTGCTACCAAGTATTAGGCTGAGGGTGGCAATACTTTTGTTTGGCCCATTTTTGAAGTTTTGATTGATCAATGATTTGATTTTTGTCTTATTCTGTTTTGTGTTTTTTCATTGCAAGCAAAATAAATGAATTTATAAATACCAAAGAATTTGTGATTGCAATTATTTTCAGGAAGAAACTGAATATTATCTGACAGAATTGCAGGGGTGCCAATACTTTTAGCCACCACTGTAGGTGCTGGTTAGAGATGGGCGAATTTCTCAAAAATTTTCCGACAAAATTCGTTTCGGTCCGAATTACTTCGAGACAAATCGCGTTAAAAAACAGCTATTTCCAGGCTGCACAGAGCCTGAAGGGTGCTGTAGAACGTTGTGCCATGCCTAAATATGCAGAGGGAGCTTGGTTTGGTCTTCATACAATGTTGTGTTTTAGTATGACACGCACATGAACCGCTCTTAGAATCGCTTCACTATAAAATTCCCTGGGCACTTAAGAGGGCAAAACTGACCAAAAAACTCAAGCGGAAATGTAGCCTGATAAAATCATGGCAGCGAAAGCTGGAAAAAAACAAGGTGGGAGCTCAGGTGGCAACATCAGTGACAGAGTGTGGAGGTGACGGCGGCAGCCACAGCAGCATGTCAGACAGTGGCACAATGACATTCTGGAGGTGGCAAAAACAGGAGTAGGCCACAGAGTGGCACAATGACACAGTGTGGAGGTCACGGCAGCAGCAGCATGAGGTCAGACAGTGGCACAATGACATTCTGGAGGTGGAAAAAACGGGAGTAGGCCACAGAGTGGCACAAAGACACAGTGTGGAGGTCACGGCAGCAGCAGCATGAGGTCAGGCAGTGGCACAATGACATTCTGGAGGTGGAAAAAACAGGAGTAGGCCACAGAGTGGCACAATGACACAGTGTGGAGGGCACGGCAGCAGCCACAGCAGCAGCATGAGGTCAGGCAGTGGCACAATGACATTCTGGAGGTGGCAAAAACTGGAGTAGGCCACAGAGTGGCACAATGACACAGTGTGGAGGTCACGGCAGCAGCAGCATGAGGTCAGACACTGGCAAAAATGACATTCTGGAGGTGGCAAAACAGTAGTAGGCCAAAGAGTGGCACAATGACAGAGTGTGGATGTGATGGCAGCAGCCACAGCAGCAGCATGAGGTCAGAGAGTGGCACAATGACATTCTGGAGGGGGCAAAAACTGGAGTAGGCCACAGAGTGGCACAATGACACAGTGTAGAGGTCACGGCAGCAGCAGCATGAGGTCAGACAGTGGCACAATGACATTCTGGAGGTGGCAAAAACAGGAGTAGGCCACAGAGTGGCACAATCACACAGTGTGGAGGTCACGGCAGCAGCAGCATGAGGTCAGACAGTGGCACAATGACATTCTGGAGGTGGCAAAACAGTAGTAGGCCACAGAGTGGCACAATGACCGAGTGTGGAGGTGATGGCAGCAGCCACAGCAGCAGCATGAAGTCAGAGAGTGGCACAATGAAATTCTGGTGGGGGCAAAAACTGGAGTAGGCCACAGAGTGGCACAATGACACAGTGTGGAGGTCATGGCAGCAGCAGCATGAGGTCAGACAGTGGCACAATGACATTCTGGAGGTGGCAAAAACAGGAGTAGGCCACAGAGTGGCACAATGACACAGTGTGGAGGTCACGGCAGCAGCAGCAGATGGGTCAGACAGTGGCACAATGACATCTGGAGGTGGCAAAAACAGGAGTAGGCCACAGAGTGGCACAATGACACAGTGTGAAGGTCACGGCAGCAGCAGCATGAGGTCAGACAGTGGCACAATGACATTCTGGAGGTGGCAAAAACAGGAGTAGGCCACAGAGTGGCACAATGACATTCTGGAGGTGGCAAGAAAAGGAGTAGGCCACAGAGTGGCACACTGACATTCTGGAGGTGGCAAAAACAGGAGTCGGCCACAGAGTGGCACAATGACAGAGAGTGGAGGTGACGGCAGGTGCATCAGCATGAGGTCAGAGAGTGGCACAATGATATGGTGTGGAGGTGACCGCAGCAGCAACAACAGCAGCAGCAGTATGAGGTCAGAGAGTGGCACAATGACACAGTGTGGATGTCACGGCACCAGTAACAGCAGCAGCAGCATGAGGTCATAAAGTGGCACAATGACAGAGTGGGGGAGGTGGGTGCAATACCAGTCCCTGGTAAGGATGGTTGGTGCAGATGGAGAAACTGTCAGCAGATGTGTGCATCAGGCGGTGGCGGCATCAGAATAGTGGCTGAGGCAGGTAGTTTGAACCCAGACTCATTTCTCACAGTTTGGGGTGAGGCGTCATGGCTGATGTAGTCTGACTCCTAAGGCATTGGTGTGTGGAAATCCTGGCCGATCCACGCCTGATTCATCTTGACAAAGGTCAGTCGTTCCACATTTCCCGTGGACAAGCGGGTTCTCCTTGGGGTAACGATGGCCCCCGCTGCACTGAACACCCGCTCTGATGCCACACTACTGGACGGGCAGGACAGCTTCTCCACTGCAAACTCGGCACGTTGCAGCCACACATCCAGTTTGGCTGCTCAGTAGTCCAGCGGATCTTCTAACTGGGGTGGCAATGTGCTCTCCAAGTAGGCCACCACCTGTTGGTTCAGGGTCTGCTCCAGGTCCTGCTGCTGCTGCTGGTGACTGCCCTCCTCACTGGGCGGGTGAAGGAAGCTGTTCATCAGTGACTCCAGACTTAGGTTGCTGCTGATGGAGCTGGTACTGCTCCTATAACCCCACCTTCCCCCAGCAGCCGCAGCAGTAGTACGTGAGCACTGAGGAACCCCCCGGTCAGACCTGTCAGATGATGGACCATGCTGCACATAGGCAGCGGCCAACTGACTACAGAGGATTTCTCTATAGTATTTGAGTTTGTCCTCCCTCTCAGCAGCTAGGAAAAAGGCTCCCATTTTGGACCGGTAGCGAGGGTCCATGAGGGTGGAGAGCCAGAAGTCATTCCTCTGCCGAATGATGACTATTCGGCTGTCACTAGCCAGGCAAATCAGCATGCAGCAGGCCATGTGCACAAGTGACCCTGAGGGGCTCCCTGCCTCCATCTCCACTGTATACTGCCACGGTGCTTGCGTGTCATCTGCCTCGCCTTCCTCATCTCCATCTACCTCCTCCAGCTGCTCCTGCTCCTCCTCTCTTGTCAACTGGGTAGAAAATACACATTTTTCACCAGACGATGCTTCTGCTCCAATGTCCTCCTCCTCCTCCTCCTCCTCCATTTCAGTCCCCACCGGACTCATGTGGCCGCGAGATGTAGTCGCCACGTCTCCAGTCTCCTGCCCAGACAGATTTTTCAGCACTGTTCCAGGACTAAGCAGTGGAATGACGTTATCATCCCGTAGTCCTGGTGACTGACATATAACGTCACCTCCTCGAATGGCCTCAACAAACGGCAAGTGTCACGCATGAGCTGCCACTGGCTGACATCAAAGTTACACAGGGGAGTACTTCTGTCCACCTGGATCATCAAAAAATCGTTAATGGCCTTTCTCTGTTCATACAGTCGGTCCAACATGTGCAGGCTGGAATATCAACGGGTGGAAACATCGCATATCAGAGTGTGTTGGGGGCAGCCGTTCTGCTGCTGCAATTTGAGGAGGGTGTTCCTGGCTTTGTAGGAATGGATGAAGTGCATGCACAGTTTCCTGGCCATCTTCAGAATCTTTTGAAGATCAGTGGAAGACTTCAGGAACCTTTTTCACAACCAATTGAACACATGCGCCATGCAGGGCTCAATGGAACCATCCCCTCCACGGTAGAGCGCGGACAAACCCTGTTCCTCTCATTGTCCTGCACCATGGTTCCATTTGCAGTTGGCGCGGAGAAAGCCACACATCGATTTCTTGCTGCATGACCGAGCAGTTCCTCCCTTGTGTGACTTCTTCGCTGAGGCAAGCCATTTTTAGAACTGTTGACACCGCGTGCCCTACACAGTTTTTGAGGGACAGTGCTTGTGGATCTGAGAGTGGGTGTGGGGAAGAGGAGGGGGAGGGGGAGCGGACATGGCGCCGACCCCGTTTTTGACAACGGGGGAAAACCCCGCCCCTGTCCAAGTTTTTTGGTGTGCCTGGGCAGGAAGCACATTCACCCATGGGCGTAAAGGACATTACGGCCCTGACCGTAGTTACAGCTCCAGACGTCCGCCCCCGTGCATTTGGGAAAACAAAACCGATAAGCACAAGGACGGGCCCACCTTTCTTTTCTAAAATTTTAGAAGTGCAGTACCGCCTTTTGTAAAAGAAATTACGGGTTGGGGCTCTCCATCTCGGCTCGGCCAAACCCTTTAATTCTCTGAACGGTGCAGAGTCCACCATTTGGAAAAGGGGGGGACTGCAGTACCAACAACTTGACAGGGGCACGGTCACTTCTGCACCTTAGATGGTTGAAAAGCATACTGTTGTCTCTTTGCAATCGCCTCGCCTTTTACTGGCTGAAATGGAAAGCGTCCCCACTGGCGCGGGCTCTGCTGTTGCTGCGGGGGCGGGATGGACCACCAAAACTGAGCCACGTTTCTCCCAGGCCACCGGATGGGACTCTGCATGTTTTTGACCCAGGGCCTTTTTTTCCCAAAACCTTAGGCTCCCGGGCCCACGCTTCACTTTCTGCCTAGGGTTTTCTACCATAAACCCATATTTGCCCCTTCGGTGTTTTAGCAAAGAACTCCACCCCCGCCGAGTACTAAAATTTTTTCCCCGCCAAGGGCTCCCGCACTAAAGTGACTACTCCCCGGTAGCCCTCCGCCCGGGGGAACCCCTGAGCCGCTACTTCTTGGACCTGGGGAAGCGGTTTCCTCCCCCTTTGCCGTTTTTGGCCCCCGACCCCCACACGGCTGCCCCCCCTGCTGCCCCTCACGCCACACAACCCACTTGCTGGCTGCTCCCCTGCCGGGACCGCAAGCTACGCCCCTTTCCCTCCAGAACATGATGAACCCCTTTCCCAACACCCGGCTCCCAAGTCGGCCCTGTTTACATAAACCTAATTTGTGTTTCATCTTCACGCTGCCCCTCATCACCAGTCTTTTCGTCTTGCAGAGGCTGACCCCTCACAACATAAACCTCCCATGCCCTCTCCACATCAAAAACTTTGCCCCCTACGGCAAGAAGCAGGGGGTATTGGGCCCCCATTTTTTTCGCTGCCAATAGCAGCTGACTGCCCCCCCTCAAATTGGGCTCCCCCCGCTTTTATAGTGGGGCTGAAACCCGACCAAAATAGTAATCTCTGGCTGAGGGAAAAACCCGATGGGACAGAGGGGGTTTTTGGACCTGAGGGCCCGACCCCTCCCGGCCCCCTCCAACTAAAGGGGTTTTTGTCTGAAAGTTCCCCCCCGACCTTTGGGGGATTTGCAGATTCATCTGGGGGAAGGGGGAATCTGAAATAAACCAGGGGCAAACCCAAAAAAAGAACCTTTCTAACCTTGGGCCCAAGGTGGGGAAAAGGGCCCCCCAAACCCGATTCTGTCCCGACCTCTTGTAAATACTTTTTTTAAAACAGACACTGGGTTTGGGTGAAGAAATCGCATATGAGAAATAAAACCCCCCTGTATTTGACTCCAAATTGGGCCCCCCAAAAACTTTTGGGAACCCCTTGGTTTTAAATTTCGCTCCCCCAAATGGCCAGGAAAAAATTTTACTTGTATGTGCTTGTTTTAAAAAAAACCCGTGTTTTTTTACTGAATATAAAACAAAAAAAAAAGCTTTAATTTAAACCTTCGGGAAAAAAATTATCTTTCCCGGCCAAATTTCTTCTTTTGGGGGTGAAAAAAAATTTCTTTTCTAATACAACGCAGAAAAATACTTAGTTAACCCTTTTAAGTTTAAAATTTGCAAAAAAATTTTAGCAAAACCAAAAAAATTCCAAAAAACAATACAAAAAATGCGTGTATTTTATAATACACACAAAAAGAAAAACCTTTTAAAATTTAAACCTTTGGTTTTGAATTAGTTACAGGAAAAATGTTTTTTTTTTGGGGGGTTTAAAAAAGGGCGGTTTCTTTAAATCACCACAACAGCAGAAAAACGCTTAAAATTTAAACCCCAAATTAAAATTTCGCAAAAGAAATTTACAACCAAAAAAATACCACTTTGAGCGGGGGTTTCAAAAGGCTGTAAGTTAAAGGAACACAACTAAAAGAAAAAAAATTTTTAAAAAACCCCCCCGGGTTTTGAAAATTTTGCTAAAAAGGGAAAAAATTTTTTTTTTTTGGCGGTGAAAAAGGGCGGGTTTCTTTTAGTGACCACAACAGCAGAACAACGCTCAATTAACCCCTGGATATAAATTGCACAAAAGAATTGAGCAACCAAAAATGACCAGCTTTGTAGCGTGTTACTAGGGTTTGTATTTTACGGTACACATCTACAGAAAAACTTGTAATTAACCTTCGGTTATGAATTATGCTACAGGAAAAATGTCTTTTTTGGCGTTGAAAAAGACGGTTTCTTTTAGTCACCACAACAGCAGAACAACGCTTAATTAACCCCTGGATGTAAATTGCGCAAAATAATTGAGCAACCAAAAATGAAGTGGTATTTGTATTGTAAAAACGCTGTTTCTTTAAATGAATACAACAGGAACAGGCTTAGATAACCCTTGGATATTCAATGTAATGTGAGCAGATAGCATTAAAATGTATATGCAGCTGCATTGGACGCACACTGGACTTCAGATCCAATACCCCACAAAATCAGAATTAGAACGTTAAGAGAAGCAGTCTCTGAGACAAGCTGTGACACCCCGCAAAAATCGCTGTATAAAAATGAGTTCTTTAGTAAGAGCTATCATTAGCAGCCGTGGCAGCACCTTCCCTAATCAGTACAGTGAGAGCGGTATGAGCTCCCAGCGTCGCACCCGGACTTATATAGTGTGGTGACTCAGGAAGGGAAGATCTCTCCTTAAGGAGAGCACCGATCGAACGGCTTGTAGAGTTTGTTTTGCCTTTTCGCCCTCTACTTAGCATCTGCATATCACAAGGCATTATGGGAAAGGGGCTGAGACACCAACAGCGCCCTCTGTTGGATGTAACAAATCCTCAATTAGCTTTTGACCCACCGAGTCTTGAGAAAGCATAAAGGATTTTAGCCAAGCCAGTATATCTCATCTGCAGACAATGCTGTTTCGGGATGTTTGTCCCTCTTCAGTGCAGAGCAGAGCGATACTGGCTGGCTGTATGGGGGGAGGCAACCAGAAGCTCAGGAAGGGAAGATCTCTCCTTAGGGAGAGCACCGAACAAACGGCTTGTAGAGTTTGTTTTGCCTTTTCGCCCTCTACTTAGTATTTGCATATCACAAGGCATTGTGGGAAAGGGGCTGAGATGCCCACAGCGCCCTCTGTTGGATGTAACAAATCCTCAATTTGCTTTTGACCCACCGAGTCTTGAGAAAGCATAAAGGATTTTAGCCAAGCCAGTATATCTCATCTGCAGACAATGCTGTTTCGGGATGTTTGTCCCTCTTCAGTGCAGAGCAGAGCGTTACTGGCTGGCTGTGTGGGAGGCATCGAGTAGCTCAGGAAGGGAATATCTCTCCCTAAGGAGAGCACTGAACGAATGGCTTGTAGAGTTTGTTTTGCCTTTTCGCCCTCTACTTAGCATCTGCATATCACAAGGCATTATGGGAAAGGGGCTGAGACGCCCACAGCGCCCTCTGTGACGTCACAGAATCCCGCCGGTCTCTGATTGGCTTCATCTCTGCACATGTCATGTAGGCTATGCCCTTCTTCCTCCCAGAGTTCTTTTCCCCATGTAACGCCATGTATTCGCAGCCATTTTATCAATCAAAAGCACACTCGGTTCAGTACCCCAAACTTCGACGTCGTTCAGAACTGAAGTTTTCCTGAAATTCTAAACGAATTCCACTTCGTTAGAATCGATTCGCCCATCTCTAGTGCTGGTCCCAGATGTGGGATCCGGATATATTAGACATTGATGGCATATCCTAGTGATATGCCATCGACGTCTGTAGTGAGACAACCCCTTTAATGGAGATGTCAATGGAATGGCACATGACTGCTGAAACCACTGGTTGGCTGCCATTTGCAAAGACATGAAGTTAACCAGAGAGAGTGTTGTTGGTTTTAGCACTGGAACAACGTGAGAATAAAAGTGAATATATTTTTGCCTGTTATTTAATGCATTTATTGCCTATTTTTTACTTTTTTTAAGTCAAACAGCCCTTTCAGTGATGCAATAGTGATAGAATTAGTAGAAGATGGGATATGTTTGGATTAAAAACAATATTCTCAGCCCAAATTCGATATTCTATCACACAAGGTTCTTATAAATTTTCCAGGACAGCCTTTTTTTTAGGAACCTGTTACTATTTTGAGGTAGAAGTGGAAATGTGGTTCCTTTGAACCCTCTTGATTTGATTCACATTTTCTGAGGAGTGTTATCACTGTTGTATTGATATACAGTATGTCATTAATTGCAACCCTATCCATTCATATTAAAGGGTTTTACCACGATAGAAAATGATGGTGGGAGAGGTGGGACCGACACCTGTCAGACAATGATGACATATCCTAGTGATATGCCATAATTTTTTATCGTGGTAAAACCCCTTCAAGGCATTTTCCAAAATATGTAAGGCCAACCGTAACCCCAAGTTACAATGTAAATATTATAATATGAATCTGTGGTTGACTTACATTACTTTCATAGCACCCATGTATAAGTTGACAAAGCTTGGGTAAACATACCCATAGTTGTCACCCTGACTTAAGGGTAAAACTAGCTATAATATTTTTAAAGTGATTATGATGAATAATGCAATATAGAGTTGGTAAAATAAGTATTTGATGCACTGGCAATTTTGTAAGTTTTCCCACCTACAAAGAATGGAGAGGCCTGTGGTTTTTATCATAGGCACACTTCAACTATGACAGACAGAATCTAAAAAGGAAATCCAGAACATCACATTGTATGATTTTTAAATAAAGAATTTGCATTTTATTGCATAAAATAAGTATTTGATACAATAGAAAAACAGAACTTCATATTCAGTACAGAAAATTTTGTTTGCAATTACACAGGTCTGACATTTCCTGTAGTTCTTGACTTAGTTTGCACACACTGCAGCAGCGATTTTGGCCCATTCCTCCATACAGATCTTCTCCAGAGCTCTCAGGTTTTGAGGCTGTTGCTGAGCTACATTGAGTTTCAGCTCCCTCTAAAGATTTTCAATTGGATTCAGATCTGGAGACTGGCTAGGCCACTCCAGGACTTTGAAATGATTCTTATGAGCCACTTCTTTGTTGCCCTGGATGTGTGTTTTGGGACATTATCCTACTGGAAGATCCAACCATGACACATCTTTAATTCTTTTACTGAGGGAAGGAGGTCGTTGGCCAAAATCTTGTGATACATGACCGCATCCATCATCACTTCACTACAGTGCAGTTGTCCTGTCCCGTTGGCAGAAAAGCACCCCTAAAGTATGATGTTTCCACACCGATGCTTCACAATTCGAATGGTGTTCTTGAGGTTGTACTTATCTTTCTTCTTCCTCCAAACATGTCGAGTGGAGTTGATTCCAAAAAGTTCTATTTTGGTCTCATCTGACCATATGACCTTCCCCCATGCCTCCTCTGGATCATCCAGATGGCCATTAGTGATCTTCAAATGGGCCTGAACATGTGCTGGTGTGAGCAGGGGGATCTTGCGTGCCAGGAAGATTGACAGTCATTTGTAGCCCATCCTTGTGCAGATCTACAATTTTGTTCCTGGTGTCCTTAAACAGCTCTTTGGTCTTGGCCATGGTGGAGAGGTTGGAGTGTGATTAATTGCTTGTTTGGACAGGTGTCTTTTATACAGGTAACATATTCAAACGGTTGCAGTTAATACAGATAATGAGTGTAGAGTAGGAGGGCTTCTTAAAGAAAAACTAATAAGTCTGTGAGAGCCAGAATTCTTGCTGGTAGTTGATCACATACTTATTTCATGCAATAAAATGCAAATTATTTATTTTAAATCATACAATGTGATTTTCTGGATTTTTTTTTTTTAGATTTTGTCCTTCATAGTTGAATTGTACCTACAATAAAAATTACAGACCTCTCCAATCTTTGTAGGTGGGAAAACCTGCAAAATCGCCATTGTATCAAATACTTATTTTCCCCACTACATAAGTTTTAAGATAAAATCTTGCTTTTTTTTCAAAGGTTAAATATTTCACGTTTTAGAAAATGACATACAGAAGTCATCCCTCTCCATTATGTAATATTGCTAACTAATAAAGTGAAGCTGATGAAGCTGAGCTGCAATTGCATTTTATTTTTGTGTCGTTAGGTGTTCCATATCCTAGGCATAGTTTTCTGTTAGCAACTCGATAACAGGTGCCCCTACCAGGCACACACCAATAATTATTGCTCTTTAAAACTCCTTCAGGCCTGATGTATCATGTCCATGAAACAAATGAACCAATTTTCAGAACAGCACAAATAAAAATGCTTACCAACAATAACAGTGTTGGACTGGGGTGCCTAGGGCCCACCAGAAGAGTTTATTTCAACTTGACATCATCAACGTGACATCATCATACTAATTTGTCATAAAGAGGAAGCACTGGGACTTCTGAATCTCCTTCACCTAATTGCAGCAGGACACCGATGTACACAAAGTACTGAGTATAAAACCACTAAATAATGGTCATACAGTTACCATATAATACCGCTACATTAAATCAGAATCCTAAGGCTAAAATTACCAATAATTCCACTAAGACCAAATACCGCCACATCATAACCACATATCACTACCACATAGTGACTGAATAATACCATTACACTATGACCACATATCCCCACCACATAGGGCGACATGTATGAACAGGACTGCGTCAGTAAACTGGCATCTTTACGGCCGAAAACTAGTGCAGCCCCGTTCGCTGTATTTTTAAACAGAGGCCCTCCAATATTAGGTGCATTATAACACCAAACATGTCAGTGAATAGAAACTATGGTATTGATCTAGCTTGGTGGACCATAGGTCCCAGCAAGACCTATGGTTTGCTGGCTCTTGCCATAGGAAGAATAAAGGGTGAGAGCAGCAAAAATACATTTCAACACTGATCACCATCTGATAAAAATTTCTTTCATTTAATGTAGTAAAAACTAAAAGAATAAACACCTGAACAATATTTTATTTTTAAACATAATTCAGAAAAAATATAGTCAGTGGGTTATTTAATTTAAAATTAATTTTAGATTCTATTAATTTTAAATACATTTTATAGAAGATATTTTAATATTTTTGGGATATTATATACTTTTATATTAATTCTATATGATATATTTTTTATTTATATAATTTAATTTTATATAGTTTGATAATTATCAGAAATTACTTTTTATTATTGTATAAATAATAGCAAATCTAGCTCCACTTCGACTTCTCAGGCTCAGGCAGACCACATTGAAGTAGGTCTGTCTGTTCGAGCAGTAATGCGCCTAGTTTTGCCGAGCCACATTTATATATGTGTCTAATAGTTGGAATGTGGAGTGCCACGCCTCCATAATGCCTCCAGAACACCCCGACATGTTTGGTGCATTAAAAAGTGTCGGATCTGTCGGACAATGCGGCAAACATGTTCATTTGATGCCCCAAACATTGCACACTGCTCACTTTGCCACGTTTTACGCCAGAAAAGGGCGAAAGACCCTTTCAGACATGTCTCCCTATGTGTCTGCACTATTTACATCTGCATCCATTTGAAGAATAAATAAGGTAATAATAAAAAAAATGTTCATGTCCCTTTCTCTAAAAGACAGTCAGATAGATGCCAACTGTATGCTAACTGAACAGGAAAAGTGGCACATTTTTGATCAGTGGTTGGCCCTGAGTTTCTTATTTTTCTTACGGTTTCATCACATTTAGGAAGAATGAGGGCTAGGGGACCATTCTAGTGAACCATAGGGATCCTAATGGTGAGACCCTCATTGATCAAACATGTATTACCTATATACATTTTCGGGATACCTCTCTAAATCATATCGTCCTACCTTATTTATACTTTTTAAAAATTGCTATATTGTATTGCTGTAAAATGTGTATCTTTCCAGGTGCTGTATGATCCTGATGGATTTGGACTTTTGAAACAAGCTTCACTGTACATCAGTGACTTTTGGAATAAGCTGGATGTCTGTGCCATTCTGATCTTCATTGGTGGTTTGGTATGCAGGTTAGACAAAAGTACAATTTTGTCCATGTATTGTTGACTGTGTATTGAAAGTGTATTCTATTTTATGGCTTTATTGATACTGTTGAGTTTCAAACAAAATTTGGTTCTAATTCAGTCTGGAATCTATGTCCCATTATTTATACAATGGAATATATGTCTCTCATGTAGATTTTTAAATATGCAGTGCAGTTGGAATGGGGTTCAGGGCACTATTGTTCATGTTATGAGGCAGTAAAGCAGCATCACTACTTTGTGAGGTGCAAAAAGAAGGGGTATTATTGCTGTGAAGGAGCATCAAGGAGACATTAGTTTTGCAAGGAAGCATTGTTAGTATAAGGGATCACTAATGAGAACATCATAACTGTAATAAAGGCAGTAAGAAGACATAATTACTGTGGTGAGACACAAAGGGCGACATGCAAGAAATTTAGCATGTTAATGAAAAATTTCATGTGCATAATTTTAGTCTAGAATACGCCTGATTTATGAACCCGCTCTACAGCGAGTCATAAATCAGGTACATTCTAGTGCAAGGTCGACATACCTGGCTCAGATATACCACTTTGAATGTGGTATACCTGTTCCAGCTGTAATGCATCTAGAAATGCCATAGCCAAGCTATAAATTTGTAGCTTCACTACGGTTCCCTGCATGTAATGCCCCGCCTCCCTGCATGTAATGCGCCCCGCCTCCCGCACGCCCCCCCGAGATTGGGCACATTACAAAGCACCGCAGTCGCTATGTATTGCACCTGAGAATGGCATGAGGGAGATTTAAACATGCATGAATGGGGCTGCGTCTGATACCGGGTTAAAAAGACGCCAGATATCTGGTGCAGCCCTGTTCATACGTGTCGCCCAAAGAGTGTATCATTATGTAGGTGCGCTAAGAGTGCATTATTACTGTGATGGGGGCACTAAGTATACATTATCACTCTGTTGGAGCACTATTTCTGTGTTCCACAAGAACAGGGCACTATTATTGTATGAATCCAAAGGTAGGTTATGTTCCAGTGAGAGGCACTATTACTCTTTAGAGGAATACTATTTAGAAGAAAAGATTACAATGTGAGAGCATTAATACTGTGTAGGGTACCACACAAAGCACTTTTACTGTATGGGGCACTATTGTTTTATGTGGCACAAAGAGCATTGTAAATGTGTTGGGCATCAAGGGCACATCATTACTGTGTAGGCAAGAAAGGAAATCACTATTACTTTGTGAAAACTATTAACAGTGTGGAATATCATCTTTTTGTCACTTTTAATTCTATGACTAATATCTGCAGCAGTTAAAAGGGACAGCAATATGGGATGTTTGTGTAGAGGGTGATGACAAGGCTGTTAAAGTAAAGATCTAAAGAAATGTTAGCATAGGTGAGCTGTGGCTGTGAGAATTCATTATGGTGGTCTGGGCCAGATCAAGGAAAGTGAATGACTGCAATCAGAGAAGACATCACCAGTGACTGGATGTAATACTTATTTGTTTTGCTGTAACTGCATCTGAACAATTCTGTATTCACTTGTATACTCTGCAGATCACCAGTGTAGAAATATTGTCTGACCACTATAGTCACTGTTTTGGGGGAGGTTCCATGAAGTGAACCCAGTGATTGAGGGGGTCCCACAGATGCTCAGTTGGTTTTAAGACTGGGGAATGAGAGAGTCAGGGTAGTACTTCAATGTCTTGGTCATGCTCTTCTAGCCTATGTTGGATATTGTATTGCTGAAAGATCTCGCCCACCCCAGGGAAAAACAATTTCATGTTTATCTGTAAGGATTTTTTTCATACACATCCAAATGAGGGGTTTAAAGTGTCCCTTTTTATGTGCAAGAAGTCCCACAAAAAAGCCAAATTTAAAAAAAACCCCCAAAATAACACTGTCTTCCAGCAATAGTTGCAAGGTGATTGTTCTCTGATGTTTCTTGTTGGAAAATGCCCCAAATTTTATTATTTGGTTTAGGCAAAAAAAATTTTTGACCAACAGAAAAGGCAAACAAACCCCCTCTGTTAAGTCCAATTTTTGACAAAAGGGTTTTCAAAAATGAAACCCCCCTTTTTAAATGATGAAAACTTTTTAAACAGAGGGGGAAATGACCATCCGTCCCGCTGTAGGGTGCTTTTACCTCGGGGGGGGGGGGGGCGGGGGGGGGGGGGGGGGGGTTTTTTGTGCATTTTTAACAAAATTATTTGGTGGGATCAAAGAAAGGCCCCCCCAAAAAACGCTTTGTGTGAAAGCACCCTTAAGCTCCCTATGCAGTAGAGTTCACTGGACTGCTGTTTTAGACACAAATCCAGTAGTTTGTGATTCATTTTGATGGTGAGCTGCTCCACTAGTGTGTTAGTCTGGCCTTTCATCCTTTGTAAAATCAACTTTCCCCTAACATCAAGGCACAAAGATGCCAACCAAAAGTTACCCGGGTTTATTTTTGCTACTCACAAAAACACAGCAAACAAGCCCCAAAAACTGGGCAAACCTTGGCTTAAGAAAATCTCTATACTTTTTTTTTTTTCAAATGCATACATACACAGAAAAGGGTGACATGTATGAAATTTTGGCCCCTTTATAGGCCCCCTTCTAAAAAACGGGTTTAATCAATCGTTCTTTTTGTAGGGGTTCCCCAAAAGGCCCCAAAATCTAGTGCCAAAAAACCCACAAAAATAAAGGGTCAGGCAAAAACCTTTAACCCCGGTTTTGGTTTTTCTAAAAAAGTTCGCGCCCAAAAGTTTTTTGGGTTTAAAAAATCAAAAAATGTTCTTTTTCTACTAATGTGGTGCAACGCCCCCCGAAAAACCCCCAAAAAAATTTTGGAGTACGCCTGTTTTATACAATTTTATAAACTGGGCTACTTCAGCTTTTTGAAGGGCCCGAATTCTGGGGCAGGGCCCCCTTCATAAATGTTTTGCCCCTAGCTGTGGGGATGGTTTATTTTTGAAACAAAGGGGCGAGGGTGAGAAATTTTTTATTAAAATGGTGAAAAACGATACAATTTTTTCCATGGATTAACAACTATAGAAAAGGGTATATCAGGTAAAAAAAGTTTCTATAAGGATTGTCCAGTTGTTCTGTTCCCCTTTTTTACATTAAAGGAGAAAACAGTTTTAACAAAGGAGGGCAGAGTGGGGGTAAAGAGGGTGAACCCCACTATCTCCCTTTTCCCGGGCGACCAGAAACTGGGTCCCCGGGGTTTCAAAAAGGGTTTGGAACAGAGCTAACTCTGGGTTCCCCACCATTTAAAACCCCCCAGGTATAGCAGGGAAAAAAGTTTAGGGAGATCTGGTGGTTTAAAAAAGGGAAGGAAAGGGTCCCTCTTTTTCTCATTTGTAACCCCCGCCATCCCCAGAGTGTCAATGATTGCCCCTTGGGGTTTTCCATTTTACAGAAACCCCCATTAGAATCTAGAACTGTCTTTTCACATTGCCTGTATATATAAAAGGGAATTTTTTGTAAGTTTTGGATGTATTAAAAAAAGCTTTTCAAGCAAAACACATACCTAAGTCCATTTTGGGGCAATCTATAAAAAAAAAGATAGCATTAAAAATTTAAAAAAGTTTAAAAAAAAAAACACAAAACTAATAAAATTTATTTTAAAAAAAAAACCACTTTGGGGAACATGTAAAGAAAAGGGCTGGACAGTTTTTTGTGTAACTTTGAGCCCAAAAAAAAGTTAAAATTCATGACATTTCAGCCCCAAAATTTTCACACAATAAGTCCCCCCTTTTAAAGCACTAAAAAACACTTTTTTTTTAAAGGGGCCAAAGGTTTGGGGTGTTTTTGGGGGGGTTTTTTGTCGTACCACTTTATAGAATTAGACACATTTATAATTTTTTGATGCCAAATCTAGGCACAAAAACAGTTTAAACCCGCCAGGGCCAAAATTAAAGGGGGGCTGCCCGAAGGCCCGAAATGCCCTCTTGGCAATTTAAAAATAGCCTGTATGTATGAAAATGCAGAAAAAACAGGTCAATTTCATTCTGGCCCAATTTTACACTACTATAAAGCTATTTAGAACTGGCCCCGTTTATTTCCAAAGTTCATACATAATTCCCTTTTTTTTTGTAAAAAAACAAAAAGTTTACATAATAGGTACTGGAATGTCCCGAATGCTCTAATTTGTACACTTGTCGTGTTATTTAATATAAATGGTGAATGCTACAAATAGACACTAACGACCATGGCAGAAATTGCATCACAAAAAAAAATCTTATGTACTTCAACATGGCACCAATGAAAACATCATTTTATCTCAAAAATAAAAAAAAACCCCTTTCACTGCCCCCTTTTAAAAAAAATGAACAAAATTATGTATCTTAGAATATTGTGACATAAAAACATGGCTATTGTGATGTGTTAAAAAAAAAACAAACCCTAAGGGGGAAAAAAATTTCATTGGTTGTCCCTGAGATTCTTTTTTTTTTTAAATCTTTACCCCATTTCCCCAAGCAATTTTTCTTAGAATGTGTGAAAAAAAATTTTTACAAAAAAATGCGTATGGCGATAAAAGAATTTTAATTTTTTATTGTGTGAGTTTTTTTCCCTTTTTATTTTTTTTTTCTTTTGGGAAAAAAAATTTTACCCCACAGCGGTTTTTTCCCCCACTTCCTTTTCTAAAATTTT
>JAODAL010038117.1:0-39588 GCA_025379985.1 Phyllomedusa bahiana
TGTTTTTTAAAAAAAAATTTTTTTTAAAAGGACCTGAATTTTTTGCTGAATTTCAAAGCAACATGACCCCCAAAAAAAATAAAAATTTAAATTCTCAAAACCACTGTTAAAAAATTGGGGAGGAAAATGCCCCTAAAGGAAACCCCCATTTTCTGTTCCAAAGGGCCATGATTTTTTGCTGTATCTCACAGCTACATTACCCCCCAAAAAAATTTTAAAATATGACCTCAGCCAACCCATTTTAAAAAATTTTTGGGGGGGAAAAAGCCACTTAAAAGCCACATTTCCCGTTTCCAAAAAGGGCCAAAATTAAAAAGCCTTTTTCTCACAGCAACATTTACCACCCAAAACCATTGGCCAAAGGAAAACTTTTTAAAATAAAGTGAGTAAAAGGAAAAACTTGGTTGTCATTAAACCTTGCTGGGCTTTTTCCCGTCTCCTCACAGCAAAAGAAAAAATTAAAAAAAAGGAAAAGAGAATAAAAAAGGGAGTAAGAAATGATCAATTTTTAAAAAAAAGTTTTTCAAGAGACCCTTTCTGTTTGAAAAGGAATGTTTAAATAGACCGGCAACTAAAAAAGGGGGACCCCCGGGAATTGGGGCCCACAACCCCTCATCAGAGATCCCCTGCCCGATTCCCTCTTGATGAAAGTCAAAAAGGGGAAACCACATTTTCTGGGAAAGCCGGGGGCGTTTGTCAGGGAATGACACCTCCAGCCCGTGCTGAAGGTTCCCGCTTCCCGATATGACCTGGGGTGTGGGCAGGACAACACCTCTATGGCGTGAAAGAGCCAAACTCCCGGGCCATTCCCTCCATTTTTGGGTAAAACCCAAAAATCTATTGGGGGCCGAAAACATGCAAAAACAAACGGGGTTGGGGACGCAGATAGTCGTGGGACCATGATCTTAAGACTGCTGTGTGCCCTGCTCTTTTGCATGCGTTTGGCGCGTGTCGAGTGGTAACAAAGATTAGCTTCCAGATGGTCACCCAATTATGCTCTCCAGTTCCGCCAACCTTGACTGCTGCTTTGGATGACCGCTACGTCCTAAACTTCTGCACTCCACCAGACTGTCACTACACGCTTGATGTTGAGTTCCAACGCGGTGACTTTGGGACAATCGTCGAAGCAGACGCACAACAGTGACATCAGAATTTCTCCATCTGATCAATCAGCAAGGTCTCTCATTTCCTGTCATTTTACTCTCTATTTGGTGGGTTAGGAAGGAAAGTGCTGATGTTTTGTATCAGTATAACCGCGAGAAGATCCAGAGTGTGTTCCCACCCACCATTAACTGTTTTCATTTTGATGGACCACCATGCGAGAGATCATGATGGAATAAGAGTGAACTATGGAGTAGCATACCGGTTCCAAGCACTCATGTGAGAGATGGAGCCTTGATTCTTCCCAAGCCTATGGTCAGGCGGCGTCTAGCAAAGCTGATTCTCCTCATCTTCCCTCCTCCGCACTCAAATACACGCCTGCCTCTACCTCTTTCCAGGCACGGGACTTTGGTAAACATCGTGTCTAGTAATACTACTCCTCTCCTCCTCGCTCTGCTCCGGCACAGCCTCAACACGCAGACTCCTGACTGCCTGGACTGATGAATTCATCCCTGATAGCTGATATCGCCACCTTGCACAATCTCTGGAACCTCCCGAACCACTGCTAATGAAGAACATGATAATTTGTGAAACTGTTCCGGGCCTTGTGCGCATTTGACGGATGAGAAGGCTCCGCTGTCCGCATCTCTCGTCCCGTCTCCTCCTCCGTCGCGATGCGCGGGACCGTTGTTTTCAGATGACCCAACGAATCGTCTCCAGCAACTAAGATCACACCATCACATGCTCTAATGCACTGACAAGGGCATTGTCCGCAACTGGACCATTTTGGTGGCTTCTCTTCTCAAAACTGTGGCAAGGATGGTGCCAAGACAGCTCGTTTCACCTATCCTCCACTCTCCAGTGGTATCAACACCCGCGCCCACGCAGAGGAGAGTCCGCATCGCTGCTTTTCATGCCATGTGTCACTTCGTAGCTGGCGTAATGCATTGCGCTGCTCTTGCAACAATCGCTGTGTCAAGGGGCTGGATTTATGCCTTCCAGCGTCTGAGTTGCCACACGTCAACAATTGAACAATTGGTTCTGATGGGGAGTGCCAGTAGTGCTGAACAGCTAGCAATTTTAACTGCAATTATCAAGGTGGGACGAATGCAGGGTGTCGAACGGCCGGAAAATAAGTGCGAACTCAGACCTCCGGGCCCCTTCTCAGCAGCGGAGTCCATACTCCGAGACGATACAGAGCTCCTTTAGAACGCGTTTCTGGACGACAAGGTCTACTCTTGACATGTGGCCATAGCACAGGATCTGTGCTTCCAGCCATACCGCGTCACTATATAGGAGGTCTGTTCCAGCCAGATTTCGCGTCCGAGGCACATGTCCTAGTTTGTGATAGTTTATTCTGCACACCACCTTGCCTGGCTACAAGGTCTTGTCACCCAGCCAGCGCACGGGGTCTCATTGCTTAGAGTCGTCCACAGCTCCTGACCTGTGTGTGGACGGTCTCCAAGGCCAGATTAATTTCACACGGCCTGGTGTCACTGGGCTCGTGATGCAACCAGAGGACCTTGGGAAAGAGCCCTGCACCATCCCTGCGGTTTTGAAAGAGCGTGCGCCGAGCCTGAGAGACACCGTAACCCCCCAGAGACATCCCACCCAGCTCACCCCTGTGAGCTGTCACAGAGATAAAGTCGGCCTTGCCGTGCCTTCACCGTATCCACAGCGGCACGGCTAGGTGAGATGGTCCTTTTCCCCGACACAAATGCAGACTAACTTCTTGAAATTTTTAGATGGACACGTGGCTGGCAAGCGGGCAGGACGCGCTGTTTCTGCAAAGAAAGGTCCCTGCTCGGCATCTTGGAACTTGGGGGAGGCGAAAGGGAGCCCCCAACCTCGCCTCAAAAGACGTGCGGGCGCCGGACCCCCCTCTGTTTCCCTACCAGACAGGGAGAAGGCACTGTACTAAAACATTTATTCCAAGGGCCACAAAGCCCATGCAAATAGAACGACCGAACGCGTCTCGCCAGACTATTCGCGTCTCGGCTCTTTGAGGGAATGTTGTTTGGGATTAAAGTGTTTCTCTTTTCTTATCTACTGCTACCCGCAAGACACTTTGACGAACAGCGTACTCGAAGGCCGATGTGGCACAGCATTCGAGCAGCGGTGTTCTCTGGATCGCTCAGCCAGTAATCGGCAGACTCGACAGGTCGTCAAACAGGCGGAAGGAAAGGGGTAGGATGGTCACTGGTGGTGCTGGATGGTGCACGAAAACTAGAGTACAGTGTGGAATTAAACCCTTCTGCTTGTGAATTAAAAAAGGGCGACGTGTGCGGCAAGGCTGAAGCGGAGGCTGACATCCCTGCATCAGACTCTGGAAGAGAACATGGGCAGCTGAGGAAACGCTTGGTGTTGGCGGAGGAGGAGGAGGCCGGAAGACAGAGGGTGTGACAATCTGTTGGAGGCCCGGAGTCGGTCCCCTGTGGCCTTTTTTGGCAAAGTGTTCCATCCATTTACCAACTACTACTATGCAAAATCAGCTACGCTATGTAGACTCAGACATTCTGTGGTGTGGAGTTAAGCCACTTTAATTGGTTCTGTCTCTACTTTAGCCTGATACGGCAAAGTGCGGCATTCGAGTAGCGTCATCCGCTTCGTGAGAGTTGATATCAGAGGCTGGAGCATCAAAAGAAAGGGCCCAATGCTTGAGAGGTCCTGGACCTTTGTGGTAGACTGGCGATAAGCGAGGAGTGGGTTTGCGCTGACCGTGGGCTGGCGGAAATCATATCAGCGGACTTCGCGACCGGCGCCCCTCTGTTCCCTTTTTGTACACGCTGACCCTATTTGTGACACCACTGATGGACCGACACTTGTCAGTCATCTCCCGTCCACAGTGATGAAGCGCTCGTCAAGCAAATTCTTGTGCGGAATAGACCCAGCGAAGGAGAGATCCGTCAATGTCGTCTTCATCAGACACTCAACAACACAGTGAGACCTTGGTCGTCCTGAACTTTCTGCATTCCAGAAGCTGCGGGCTACAAGCAAGGGGCACTGCAATGCAGAGTCTGCCCAGACCGCCCGGGGATTTTTTCCATTGACCAGGCTTCTTCACCTCCTCATGATGCGCGCGAACATTAAGTAACTGGCGGCGTCAGAGCAGACACTCAACATCATCCATCCTACTTGAATCTATTTAACAATGACCTTCCTGCACCCAACCGCATTTTGTCATCAAAAGGAGGTCCGTCAGACAATCGATTATTCACAGTGGTGGGTACACCGAGTTGACATCGGGCTGCTTTCATGTTGTCACGGATGCGATGGATGAGGATGAACAGACATTTGCGTGGTCCGTGTGACTTAAATTTGCGCCCAAGAATTGGAGGCCCTCAAAAAAACTAGTTAGCTTTGTAGCTTGTTACAATTGCGTGTTTTTCCTAATCCCTAGTGTCGCCCCCTACGGAGCGCCCGAGGACCGAAGCGAGTAAGAACTTGCTAGATGCAGGTTGCACTTAACCACTGAAGGACAGAATTGGCAGACGATGTTCCATATCTACTTAGATTCACAGGGCCCTGAACCCGCGGCGACATGACCAGACCTGACGGTGGTCTCGCTGCAACTAACAACATATCCCTATGTCGCATGCAGATTTATTGTCAGCCACACTGGAACGCGCGAGCACCTTCTCTCCGTACCTCTACCTCCATGTGCTACCCCCCTCACTTTGCTACGCTTAACACCTGCATTTTCGCTCCATGTTTCAAAAATATAAAAATTTGAGAAGGTATTGAATATGTTTTGAGAAAGTCTCTTATTAAAAGACGCAAAATCACAGCTATTCTCCAAATCCTTCTCTAATCAAAAACAAAATTGCTGGATTGCAACATTTAACTGACAATGGAGGTCCTATCAACAAATCAGGACTGGGCAAAAGTCAAAAACACTACTGTTTATGTTCTGGTACACTAATAAACGGTATTTTTTTTGCACTAATTTAGAACTCTTTTTGTTTCACCTGTGGGAATATAGAATTGCTGTTTACTCAAGATTACGTGGATCTGGCGTCAATGAACAAACTGGGTCTGTGGCAAAAGTTCAAAAAACACCACGTAAACTGTTTATGTTTTTGGTATAGATAAACGGTATTGAGCGTCTATTAGCACCTTTCAATTCTACCTTGTGGTGAGATACTTAATATCTTCGCACGTATTTAAGAATTCTTTACGTGGATCCTAGCGTCTCAAATGACAACACTTGAGCTCTGGTTGTGCAAAAACAGTCAAAAACACGTAACTGTTATGTTTATGGTATGAATACACGGTCTTTTTGCCACATTTCCAATTCACCTGTGGTGAATATAGAATTGCTGTTTAGAAGATTTACGTAGATGCCTGCGTCTTTGATAGCAATTCATGGGTGTGCAAAGTCAAAAAACACGTACTGTTATGTTTTGGTAAATAAACGGTAATTCAATTCCAACCTTTCAATTTCACACCTGGTGGTGAAGTATAGAACATTGCGCGTGTTTTAGAAGATTTACGTGGACTGCTGCGTCAATGAAACAATGAGCTGGGTTGTGCAAAAAGTCAAAAAACACGTAAACTGTTAGTGTCTTTGTGGTATAATAAACGGTATTTTGTGCACCTTTCAATTCACCTGTGTGAATAAAGAATTGCTGTTTTAAGATTTACGTGGATAGCAGGCAGTCAATGCAACAATCTGAGGTGGCAAATCAGTCAAAACCTACACGTAACTGTTATGTTTCTCGGTATGACGTGAACGGTATTTCTCAGCACCTACATTCCAATTCACCTCGTGGTGAATATAAGAATCTGCTGCTTTAATACAATTACGTGGTATGCTGCGATCAATGAACCAATGCCAGGGCTTGGCAAAAAAGTCAAAAAAACAGCACGCAACTTGTTTCTATATTTTACCATACATGACATAAATACAACCCGCGCCGTTTTTTTTGCAACCTTTCAATTCGCCCTGTGGTGAATATAAGAAATTGCGACTATTATTTCTAAGATTTAAAACATCACTGACGACAAGCAGCGATCAATAAACAATGCTGGTGGTGCGCAAAAGTATAAAACAAAACACGGCACACACAAGTATACATGTTTTGCTTTATATCGTAAAACGGTATTTAGGTTGCACACCTTTGCACTCACACCTGTCTGTGTGAATATAGCACACACATCTTGCCTTGTTTTTTAAATTTATGTTGATAGCTGTGCATCAATGAACACAATGCTGGGTGTACAACACAACTGTGCAAAAAACGCCCGTAACTGGTTATGGATTTTTCCGAGCGTACATGACACCACGACAACATTTTTAGTTGGCACCTTTGTGAATTCACCTGTGGTGAATATGAATCATGCTGTATTCTATTTAGATTTACGTGGAAGCTTTCGGTTCAATAGAACCAATCAGCTGCGAGTGGTGTGCAAAAGCCTCCCAAAAAACACGTAACAGATCTGTTTTTCGTATGATACACCACAAACGTTTTTTTTTGCACCTTTCAACTTATCACATACATTGTGGACTGAAATATAGACATTGCTCATTTTAAAGATATTGTACGAGGTCATCTGCTAAGCGTCAATCTGACTACAAGTGCTGGAGTCTGCGCAAAAGCAAAACACGTATCCTGTTATTTTTCATCTATATACCAGGTACTCATTGGCTAACAAACAACCTGTGCTGACTCTACAAGATTGCTGGATTTGTTAAATATAACTGCAAGGTGTAAAGATCAACAGTCACGAGGTGTAATGGGTAAAAATAAAATGAACCTTCATACTGCGCAGTCGTAATACCTCTAGATAGATAAATGAAGATGAGACTTTTCATCCACCTAACAAAAGAGACCTGTAAGTTTCTAGACAATGATGTGTATGCCCAACTATACGCCTCACGCCACTACTTCTGTGCTTCTCCTCCATAGACCTGTCCACCTGCCTTCTGACACTGTCGATACCACAAAAAGCCCTCCTGCTACAAATCCTCACTCCTCTCCCTGGCATCATCGGACTTGGCTTCTTGTCCTGAGAACTCTCCTCAGTATTACCTCACTGATAGCGGTAGAACATTCAGCGATTTTCCTCACGTTCTCTGGCTCACACCAACTCCACCCACCCCCGGCCCCACCTCTTCTTGATTCGGTGTCCCCTCCTAGGGATCAGTCTGGAGGACCACTACTCTTTCGATATCTACATCTGACATCTCGTTCTGGCCTCCGGTCAGCTCCATAGCCGTACACCGGCTTTTCATACCCCCTGTATCGCGATGATACCCATACTTCTACCACATAGCTCCGGCAGTCCCAGATCTCACCTCTTCTCTACCTCCCAGGTATCCCTGACTGCCTGAACTCCATTTCACTCCTTCTTCTCCATCCCGTCTCCTAAAAATAAACAACGTCGGAGAGAAAAACTGACTCGTTCATCATCTTCCTCTCACCGTCACCACCTCCATCTCTCCACCCTATCATTACTAATCTTACTGTTCAATGGCTACACTACTCTCACCAACACGCACCACTAGGATCCGATGCACACTTGGGATAAACTTTTGACACCAAGCTGTCCATCAAACCCGCACATCCAAACCCTCACCTCTGCCTGTCACCATCCACCTAAAACACTTATTTCCAGAATCCCGCGTCAGTCTTCTTAACCTGAAAGCACAAAACCAATGCTGGTCCATGCTCGTCATCTCACCCTTACCTACTGCGAACATCCTCCTCTGTTGGCCTCCCAGCTAGCACCCTCGCAAGTACACCCTCACCAATACCATCCGTTAACTCTGCTGCCGCGCTCGCTGATTCCACCTCTCTCCCCCTCGCACTCTGCCGCTTCCTCTCCCCCTCAACTGAGCGACCAGATTCTCCTACACACGTGGCCTACCCACATTGCCCCAAGCGCATACCAGTTCCAAGCTAGCAAACAATTTATATGACCTACAAGGCTCTCCATTACCTCTCCCCTTTCATATATCTCTGCACTTAATCTCTAAATACCGTCTCCCTTCTGACTAGCAAACTCATCCGGCGTCTCACAGGTACCCTTCTCCCTGCTCTCAATCTTACACCTCCTCACCTAACCGTCTCCAAGACTTCTCCTCGTGCTGAGCCCCCACACGTTTGGGAACTCACTGCCCCACACACGTCAACTCTCCCCCTTCTCATCACCAGGCTTCAACAACGTAACTGAAAACCTACCATCTTCAGGTTGCCTCAATAACCAAGCATTAACCGTGTCGCGACTTCCTCCGCCCCACAAACATGTCTGCTCCCTCACCTCCTGTCTCTTCATCCCCTTCCCTGGTAGATTGTAAGCCCACGCGGCAGGGACCGTCTGAGACCCCTCTGTATACCAGTTTGCTTAGTCAACTTAAATGTCACTTGTAATTGTTTGACCGAATTTATTTATATGTACCCGCCTGAAATGAGTACAGGGCGCCCTGGAATCACAAGTGCTAGCTCCAATCAAAAAACGATAGATAATAATAATATTAATAAGTTTCACAGGCTGCCCATATAATCAGTAGAAACTTATTTCAATAGCAAACTGTTAATAATAAAGATATTCCACTCAATGTCTACACTAAGTCCTTGGGTGAACATTATCCATGTTCTTTATAGTAGACGCTTGCCTGTGTTTCGCCCGCGGGGGCCTTCACCTTGCTACCCCCCCGCCGCGTGAACTTTACATAGCGGTAGATGCTGCTTTCAAAATTCTCATAACTAACTACATACAAATCTTCTCAAATCTCTAATATAATAAATTGCGGAAGGATCAAGCTAATATAATAGAGGTTTCTCTGTGATCCGCAAATAGACTAATTTTCGCTGAGCTGTTTGGCCACAGGCAGAGCGCAGGTCCTATCAATCCCTATGAGACGCTGAGTAGACACTGAGGCGTGAAACAGGAAACGCTCTGTTTTCTCTGTTACAAAACGACGTCATGGTGATTTTTCCAGCATTGCAACATACACATCCCAGTCATGACGGATCGCACCACACATCTCACCCTGCTCATATTCTGTAATCTGATTGCTTGGCACGCCCAAAATTCTACAGGAAGCGCCGAAAAAAGGCGCGATCTAATTATGATGCTCCGATTTCTCTTAACCTTACATTATCGCGATGATCTGGAAATTATCGATCACCATAGAAAACCTGCCGATTTCAACTTTTTCATAAAAAATCTTCAACAACAATCCTACACATACACTTTTCACGATCATGAGTTTTTTTTCATCTTATGGAGCGACACTACATCTTTGTTTATGATGCAACCTTGCACTTAAATGATGATACAGCAATTTTGTAGTCACCACAGAGTATAATTGAAAGAGTGCGCAAAATACTTTTCTATCAATCCTGGAAAATGTGCACTTCTTAAGGGCATACTGTCTCCCTCACTAATTTTTAATAGTAGGCTGCGAGAATCATCTTTATAATTTTTTTTTTGGGCTCATGTTGAATGTGTGAGATAACAGCACTAATCACATAGTACCCCTTATGGAATAGAAATGTGCTTTTAACCGCGGCATTCTCCCTCATCAATATTTTAAATAGTGGCTGAGACTGTCATATTTTTATAATTTATTTGGGGTCATGTTGCGTGAGATAAAGCATAATAATCATTAGAGTCCTTTAGAACAGAAAATGTGGCTTCTAAGTGAGAGTCATTTCCCTCACAATTTAGAGATCGCACCGGTGAGGATAGGCTTACAGGACACGATCACAGATTTCCTAATTTTTTGGTCATGCTGGCTTTGAAATTGCGAGACAAACATTTACTAATGATTTCCGATTCAAAACTACAATTTGTTTCTAACATGACATTGTGTTCCTTCACAATTGTCCAAAGTGTCCTCAAGGGTCATGCTTTTTTAATTTTTGGGAGCATATTTGCTTGACAATGCAAGCAATACAACAGGTAGCCTATTATAAAAAAAAACTGTTTCTAACAGACATTTGTTCTTCACAAATTGTCAAGAGTGGCTCAAGGGTGATGGTGCTGTCAAAAACAGGAATCGGTAGGGCACTGTTAATGGAAACATATTGCAAAATGACTTGTTTTTGTAAGATCTTTAACATAGCTATCAATCCCTGTATTGAGAACAACCATTTAATACAATTAAAAAAAGAGAAACAAAGACATGGTGGGATTCCATCCTATTTTAAAATGTGTTTTCTAGAATTAAACACTAAAAAATTGCATGTAAAAAAATAGCTGGTAAAAAAAAATCCTTTTGAATTGTACAAGGGAGGTACAGGAAAAACTTGACCAGATGTAGGTTATTCAGAGGACATGGAGTATGGAGCACGGACAGAGAACAAGTACAGAGAACAATTTCCCCCAGCACGTTGAGTAAACATAAAAAAAAAGATGCCAAGAAAAAGGGCACCTGGGTGGAACAGGAGCGTTAATCACCAATATTTCCAAGTGAAGCTCAATTGCTCCGCACTCATACGGAGGGGCAAGGGGCTACCCAGGCAGGTTCAGTATTTTGTCCAGTGAAACTAAAATGGGTTGAAAAAACTCCCTTTTTTTCCCGGGACTTTTTAATCTAGGGTCATGCAGGTATTGGGGTCATGCTGTGGCCCAGGACAGGTATATTCAATGTCCCCGTTGAAATAAAATGGTGGTTGAAAGACTCCTTTTTCCGACACTTTTTAATCTGGGGGTCATGCGAGTTTGGGGCTCATGCTGTGGCCCCGGACAGGTATAGTCAGTGTCCAGTGAAACTTAAAATGGTGGTTGAAGAAATCCTTTTTCCGGCACTTTTTTTAATCTGGGGTCATGCAGGTTTTGGGGCTCATGCTGTGGCTCAGGACAGGATATAACTTTTAATAGATTATCTAAAATTGTACAATCTAAACCCCTATAAATTACCACTACATACCCAGATGATACAGCATACTGTGTACTATCGTTTAGTGGAGTAATCCCCGATAAAGGACGGCTCCGCTTTTGTTTACAGTTAATATCACTATATACGTGTATAAACACCTTAAATCCCAGCTATCCGACGCGTTTCCCCCCTACAGTTTTAGGGTTATCAGGGGGATTCAAAAAACTCTCGCTGTGGAAAAAGAGTAAAGCTATATACAACCATATACAACTGTCTTAAATACATATATTTCCTATACAAGTTTCAATAGGGAGACTGATACTTAGCTTAGAAGCTGTAGGTATAAGTATGTTTCTCCCCCCCAGCTCCTTTGGTATGCTGGCACCCAAAGGGTAAGAGGGATACAAGAGCAAAAATCATCTCTGCTTTCCCTTTAAATGCCTCTAATGGCCCCTCAGATGTTTTAAGAACAAGCCCCTAATGTTTCCAAATTGGTATATTCTACTTTATTACCTAAATTTCCGGGTTTCCTTTGAAGGTTGTTTTAAACCGGCATTCCCGGATTTTGGGGATCCCGCATGTCCGGAAGAGAAAAGAAATTCTTTTTCCGGTTAATACTCCCCGGGAAAACATGCGCATGTTGAGAACCCCCCAAACCCCATGCGGCCCCGGGGTTCAAAACGTTTCACTGCGATGTCTAAAAAGAAGATACGTGTCACTTCCGGGTTTGCTGCCCGGGATCGTAACCAAATACAATTAAAAAGGCACAGTCGACCTTTCCCTGGATTTAAAAATTTCGTCCCGGGCTAAAATCGCTACAACGTAGCACAGATAACTTTCACCACCCCCGTAAACCAAAATTTTTTAATAAAAATTGTTGTGACGGGAGTCTTCACCTTAGTTCTCAAAATTCCCCCCCAAAAGAAATTACTATAAAAAGCGAATATGGTTAATAGGGGCTTAAATCGGGCCAAATAATTTGGGGGTTTAAAACTTCATGTCTCAGCTGATTTAAATTATCAGACTGAGGATCAGTGAATATAAGGGAAAAAATTTAAAATTTGGGGTGTGATAAAAAATATCGATGGTCAAGTCTAAACATCAATAGTGGCCCCTCTGTGGAGTGTGAAAACAACCGGGGGAGTGACAGGCCCAAAGCAGATCTATTCAATAAAGAGAAAATTGCCAAAGATTCTTGAGGCCCTTTGGGATGAACAGACCATACGATAAATCCTTGGGCCCCCTTACATAAATTCGTCTACCCCATTCTCCCCCCTTGGGGGGTTTTGGTTTCACGACCTCAAGATGGAAAACGCAGAGATTCCCATTCCCCATTGCCAACTGCCCCAGAAGGAGTAGTTTCATGTGTATATCCCCTTGCCCACTTAATTATTTTGGAAAAAAAGGAGAACTTTCAAAAAAAAGGGGTGGGAGAACTCTGGGGGATTACAAAATGGAAGCCCACGCCAGACCCCGACATTGTGGGAAATAAAAATGGTGAATGGGAATCTCTGCGTTTTCTCTCAAGCCAAATGGGAGGTACTCACCGTCGTTTATGCTCCCTTCTAGCTGCAAAACTTTTTTTTTTTAAAAAAAACATTGTAAAAAAAGTTTCATTCATAAAAAGGAAAATAAATCTTGCGGGGCATTCAGAACCCTTTAAGCCCCAATGCTTTGTGGCATTCCCCGCGCGCCTCCATTGTAACAATTTTGTATGCTCTAAATCCTTTTTTGGGGGGGCCTTTATGTGGATTCTCTGATGGCTAATTGGTGACACTGTGGGGTTTCCCCATGATTGAAAGGGTAAACTCAGACCACAGTGATTGGACCCTAAGCCTTGATAAAGCAGGTTAGCTGCGAAAAATTCGGCGAGGTCAGGCATGCGTTTTAAAATTGGATTTCTCACCCTTTTCTACAAGTGCACCTGTGCAGACGGTGTCACAAGGGGGGGTTATTTTTTCTGTTCTATAGATTAGGACGACGCCCCAAATTTTGGCTTGGGATCCCTTACTGAAGCTAGTACTTGTATAGATATAAGGCTCTCTGTTAATAGGGGGGGTTCCCCCAGAAAATTGTGATTGAAAAGGGGGTTATTCCCCTTTTAGAAGCAAAAAGGGTTAAATAGAGGATAGAATAGGTTTTTAAATAGTGTGTTAGGGTTAGGTTGATATAATAAAAGTTCTTTTAGTGTTTTAAAAGAAGAGAACTGAAGAGTTTTTTTGCCTAGGCAAAATAGTAAATCAGTATTAATATCTCAAAAAGTATCCCTCCCCATGTTTTTTTTATACAATTTACTCATCTATTGATGCTAGTTTGTATCAGGGTATACGTCAATTTATTAAAATTGCAACAATGTTTTTATCTTTTTAATATGAGGGGATATTACCCCAAGAGGGGGTAAGTACCAATCAAGTATTTTGAAATGGGGTTTTGTAAGAAACCTACAGGTTTCATGGGGGGGGCGGGGCTTTCTGCACATTTTTTGAATTTTAGGGAAAAAATACCAGTAAGGTTTTTTTCAATTTGAAAGGGAATAAAAAATTTCTCAGCCAACTTTGATGTAAAAATCCAAATTTTAATACCCCTTCCAACGCATTCAGGAGGCTTGATACTTCAACAAGGGCTAGGATAATTTCTTTTTTTTTTTTTCAACATCAATTTTTTAATTGATTTTCACAAAATATTTTTCAGGGGAAAAAAGGAAAGAGCCCCAAAAGGGTTTTTTCTAGAACAAAAAATTCAAATAAAAAAAATTTAAACAACCCATAATCAAGGGCTCGGTTAGAACGGGGAATGTCCATAATGTAAAGGGGTTCATTAAGAAAAAAAGAAACCGAGTTTCCAAGGGGTTTACTTTTTATTTGGGGAAATTTGGGGATTTAAAGGAAAAGCAAACCAGGGGGTTCGTTTTTTTTTAAGAGTTTAAAAAGAAAAAATGGGTTGGGGGGAAGACAAGTTAGGTATTTTTAACCCTTTCCCCTTTTCCTTTCCCCTCACCCCCCCAAAAGCTGTGTTTTTATTAAAGGAAAGCTTTAAATTTGTCTGCAAGTTTTATAGAGTCGCCCAGATTCCCCCCTTTTTTGCTTTTTTTTTGGGACCATGTGGGGGGGACCCAAAAGAGGGTTTTTCAGATTTATATTGGGGTTCACTTTTGGATAATTTCCTTAACTTTTGGGTTTAAGGCTAAAGTTTTCCCAAAGTGTTGGCAATCTTTAAATTAGGGGGCCATAGAACTTGATATAAAAATTTTCAAAAGGGGAGGGGGGAATTTCTGGGTTTAAAAGTCCAAGAGGGGTAGAGCGGGGGGTTGTTTTTAATTTTTTGGGGAAAAAATTTTGGGAAATTTTGGTCTTAACTTGCCCCCGGAACAGAGGGTGTGGGCAGTCCCCCAAATGGGCAAGGGTTTTCCATTGGAGCCACCCCCTCCAAAAAAGCGCAGAGTTTGGTTGGGGAAGGGGGCCCAAGCGGTGGGGGGGGGGTTTACCCCTTAAATGGATTTTTTTTTGTAATTTCTAGAGGGTTTTAATACCCCTTGTGTTTTTTGAGGGGAGAAAAAGGGCGGGTCACCCAAATTGTCAGGAGAGGATTTTCCCAGCTCGCTTCCCATTTGTTCCCAAAAAATTTGGGTTTGGTTTGTTTCAGTTGTCCCAGGAAAAGATTTATACAATAGATAGACCTTTTTAAAAGGGCCTTTTTTAATTTTTGGGGAACCTGGAATTGAAGGGGGTTTAACCTGGTTTGTTGGGCCCCAACCCATTTTTTTTAAAATTGTTTTCCCTGTAAGTATTTTTAAAAAAACGGGGTTCCGGTTCAAATCTTTAATTGCCCTTTAAAGTCATGAATGTTCGCGGGTTTTTGTGTTCTTATAGTATCAACGGTTTTGAAAAGACCCTTTTATATCCAATCTTCAAGGAAACTGGGGGAAAGGCAAATTTTTTTAACGGACAGAAGAAACTTTTTTTTGGAGTGGATCCATTAAATTAGGTTAACAAAGTAAATTTCCGGGCCCGAAAAGGGGGATGTTGTAGATGGGGGGAGGGGGGGTGCGGGTTTTTAAAGATTCAAGAGTCAGCCGTATTTAATCTTTAAACTGTTTTAGGGGGCCCTCATTTGGGTTCTCGATTGGGGCCAGTGGTGTTTTTTCGAGGGCCCTTCCCGGGAATTGAAAAAGGGGTTTTCAAAACCCCGAGGAAATATTGTAAAATTTTGATTGGGAAAAGACATGCTCCTTTTTTGTGTTAAAAAAGGTTTTGTCCCCGAAACCTTGGTTTTTTTGAATTAAAATGAATGAAAAAAGGAAAAAGGATTGGAGTTTTTTAAAAATTAAAGGTGGGTGGGGGGACAAAAAGGGAGGGGATTCCCCAAAGGATAGGGAATACGTGGGAGGGCATCATTTTGGTTAGGGTTTAATTCTTGCTACCCATGAAAGAGGGAAAAAATTTGTTTAGACTTTTAAATTTTCCCCAAATTGGGTGTCATGTAAGGATTTAAATTTTTGTTTGTAGGGGTTTGTTTGGGGGAAAGGGATGTTTTATCCCTGTTTGGAAAATGTATCCTTTCAAAAAAAATTTAAAAATTATTTGGGATTGTTTTTGGGTGGCCGTGACATTGAAGGGCAAAAATAGTGGACTTTGAGCTTTTTGTCGAAAATTATGAGACTAGGGAATTTTTTTCTAGATTTTGGGGGGAACGGTTTTCCAGGGATTGCATGGGGTTTTGGCAAAAGTATCAAAATGTATCGGAAATAAGTGATTTTATGTTCTGAGCCCCCAAAGGGTTTCCCTTTTATTAAAGGGTTTGGTTTGTTGTTTAAATTTGGGAAAGGGGTTTTTTAACTTTGTTTAAAAATTTGGGGAAAAATGGGGGCACCCCTGTTATTTTCCGTTAGTGTTTCGTAAAGGATTCAGGAGGAACCCTGAGGTGAAAACCCCTTGGGCGGGAAGGGGAGTGTAAAGCGGGAAAGGGCCCAAAATTTTGGGACCAGTAAACCCAATTTTTTTTTAAAAATTTTTTAATAATCCCTTTTTGGGTGGGGGTTGAAGGCCTTCCCCGGTTTTCTAGTGAAAATAAGATGGAAGGGATTCTGTCCTTTTTTATTTTTTGGTGGATTTGTACCCCTTTGGGTTTCTCACGGGTTTGGGGGCCCTTTAAGGGAAAACCCCCCTGGTTTTTTTAAGGGGAAAGGGTTGATATATTCAGTTTTTCCCCTTTTTTTTTTGGGGCGAAAAACTTTTTGTGCAGTTGGGGAAAGGGAGATGGGGTTTTTAAATTGGGAATGAGAGGGGGGGGTTTCCCTGATTTGGGTAGGGTTGGTACATTGCGGGGTTAACTCCTTTAGGGGGCTTTACCTTTAAATTTAAATTTGTCCAAAAAATTGGAAAAGGAGATGTGGGGCAAAATTGGGGCAAAATTGTTTATGGGTATTCATTTGTTAGTCCTTTGGGGCGGGGCGCTTTGTTTGAGTTTGGAGGATTTAAAAACAAACTTCCTCAATTTTTTTTAAGGAGGTCATTAAATTTTAAAAAGGTTTGGGTGATTTTTCTAAAAGGGGGTTGGAAAGAAGTTTGTTTCGGGAAGGGGGGTTTGTTTATTGCCCTTGTGTCCCTTGGGTGTGCCTGGATCGTCTTTTGGGATTGGAGCTGCTATGTTTGTGCTTTAATGGTTGGAAAATGGGGTTGGGGGGGAAATTAAACCCTGGATTTGTCGGGGTTTGGTGATGTATGTATTTTTTTTCCCTAGCCTAAAGGGGGGCCTTAAAATTTTTTTTGGCTAGTTTTTTTGGGGCGGTCCCCGTGGACAAAAAATTTTCCCAAATTTAAAGTTGGACTTTTGGGAAAATTCATTTTTTGGTTTAATGGGGGGAAAGGCCCCAATCTTTTTCCTATGAGTATCAGTTTTTTTTAGTGGTAGGGGGGGAGTCAAATTTTAAATTTAAATTTTAAAGGGGAGGAATTTTTTTTTAAAGTAAATGTTTATGGTTGTTCTCGTTTATTTTTTCTTTAAAAAGTTTTAAAAAATGCGCCCCCCTGTTTTCTGCTTTTGTGGCCCCAAAAGGGTTCCTTTGGGATGGGGTTTTGAGAGCGATTTAACCAGTTCAAAATAATTTTGAAAGGCTTTTTTGGATTTCTTTAAAAATTGAGGGAGACTTTAGAAAGAAGTGTTTTAATTCTCCATGGAGAAAGGAGTTTGTAACATCGTATTTTCTTAGTCAGAAAAGAAGGTGGGGGGTTCTGAAAAGGTTTGCATTTCCTTTTTCGCTTCGATGACGTTATGCAAGGGGGTTTTGTCCATTAAAAGAAGTAGCCCAATTCTGGTGGGGTGTTTCTAGGTGAGATTTGAAAGTGTAATTCCACATCTATGATGTCTTTTTTCCCAAAAGGGTCATCCCGGTTTTCTTGGTTAGTAAAAATTTTTTAAGTTTGGGGCATGGGGGGGAACTCCCTTTAGCCCCTTTTTCTGGGGTTTAAAAAAACAAAACCCCCCATTTTTTAGTTCCCGAAACCCAAAGCTACCCTTAACATATTCTTGGTTTTTGAGGTTTGTTTTGGGATAAAAGGGTAGGGGTTTGTGTTTTGGGAGCATAGGGTAAAAATGGTGTAAGGAGATAATTGGTCGCCCAAAGGTTAATGTATTTCCTGGGGATCAATATGAACATCAATAATTTGGGAATTTGTCCTTTTAATTTTTAAAATTAAAAATGGTTACCCCGGGCTTTTTTGGACAGGGGACGCGGTGGGGAAAGGGTTGTGGGAAATTTTTTTTGGTTTTAGCCTAAAAGATTTCATTGGATTTGTAAATGTGTTCTTGCCGCAGGTTTTTTCCTTTTTGGGGGCTTTTAAACCCCTCTACCATAGGGGGAAGGGTTTGTGGGGTGAATTGGGGCCCTTTGGGGTTTTTAAAAAATTTATTTTTCCCCCCATGGTGTTTGGAGAAATAGGTTTTGTTGTAAGGTGAGTAAAAAGAGTGGAGAGGGCTACCTAAGAGTGAGTTCAGATTGAAATAATAGAAAAGAACGAAAAACTTAAAAACAGTTTTTTGAAAACTCTGTTTCGAACAAATAATACTTTTAAAAGAGTATTTCCCCTACAAAGGGGCCCCAGAGGAGGGGTAAAGCCCAAACTGAAAAAACCTGCAATGGAAAAAACTTTAAATTTCGTTTTTTTGGGGCGCGGTGGGGTAGGGGGGGAAATTTTTTTGGGGTTTTCCCTAGGGGGGGAAACATTTAAACCCAAAATTGCCAATGTAGGGGAAATAAAGGGAAACCCGAAAATTGTGCAAATGAAAAAACCACTATGGGGGTGGGAAATTAGATCAGGTTGTGTGGGTCGGGGAAGGGGGGGTTGGGTCAGACCAGTTTGGTGAGTTGATCGGGGTCTTTTCAGCTCCTTTTTTGAGGGAGTTTTGGTGGGGGTTTGGAGAAGGAACCCAGGAAAAAGGTTTTTTTGGGCCGAGGAAGGAGTCGGCGGGATTTGGGGGTGGGAGTCTTTGGTTATGATGAGTTGACGGGGAAAACCCCGTAAAGGGGTGTTTTTTCCCCCTTAAGATTTTTGTTAGTGGGGAAAAATTCTTTTCTTTTTAAGCATTGTGTTGCAGAAATTCCCCGGGAAAGATCGAGAATTTTAAAAACCCTATTGGGGGTTGGTGGCACCCTGATGGTTCGGGAAAAAATTTTTTTTTGGGTTTTTGAAGAAGTGAATTCTTGCAATAACACCCAGTGGTGTAGTAGAGGGGATGTTTCGGGAGTTGTGGAATGGGGAAACCCCTTTTGGGGGGGGGGTCCTTGGTTGGGGGGCGCTTTTGGGAGAATAAAGGGGCCATGAGGTTTATGGGAAAATTGTGGAGGGATCGGGAAAAAACCCGATTCAGGGATACCTCGGAGGGGGTTTTTTCTGGGTCTCGAGGGCCCTTTAAAAATCGAAATTTTTGTTGTTTTAGTTTCGGTTTATTCTTTTCCCAGGGAGGCTTTGGCATCTACAAGTTGGTTATCCCGATTGGGGAAAATCCGGCCATTTTTTCCATGCTTGTTCTGGGGGACTAATGCTTGTAGTCTTTTTTAAAGTCCCCCCATCTTTTTGTTTAAAAGGGTCCTTTTTAACATTTCCCAAAAACGATGAGAATAGGCTTTGGTGGGGGTTTGTTCGGGATTTTATGAAGGATTTGAAGAATTTTGTTGACCCCTTCTGCAAAGTCTTCCCTAAAAGATGTGTTGATGAGGGGGAAAAAAGTCACGTTTCCCCCTATTTGGGGAGCGGGGGGAAAGGGGTTTTGGGAAAAAGAACCCCTTTAATTTATTTAGGTTTTTGATTTGTTTTTTGGGGGTTACCCCCCAATTTATTAGGGGTTTAGGAACATGGGTCAACGTTGTGGAGAAGTTATTATGTTTTTTTTCGGTATTCCCCGCGATATTTGGGTTTGTTACAGTTAGTAGCTTGAGGAGTTTTGGTTTGCACTTTTAGTGGTTGATTGGGAGGGTTGGGGGGAGTCTCCCAAGGTTGATTTGAGTAATTAGACCTAAGGTCACTAGAGGTTGTTATTTAAATGAGTGTGAGCTGGGTTTCCCGAGTTGTTTACAGAAAAGGGTCCCCCCCCCGTGATATGGGGGGGCCACTATCTATAAAAAAAGAGAAACTTTTGATTTTCTTTTTGGTTTGAAGTTATTTGGGTTTTGTTTTGATGAAGGGGTTGAAAATTTTAATAAGGCAAAAGGTTACCCCCGTTATAGGCCTTGTGTTTGAAACAGGGGTTTCACCCCCAAATATGCTTTTGATTGTTTGCTATAGAAAGTTTATGATCGCCCCCTTTTATGAAGGGGGGGTAAGTGGTGGGTCCACCACAAGGCAGATCAAATACCGAGGGGGGTTTTTGTAAGAGGAGGTATGTTCCCAATTTGCACAGGGCTTCCCTTTTTTTCCAAAACCCGGTGGAAGGGGAGGGCTGCCCAAAGGGGGCCGAGGAAAGGGGCCCGGGGGAGATCCCGTTAACCCGTGGGTTCACCAGATTTGGGGGGTTTCCCGTGGGGGAGGGTTTTTGCCGATAGGAGGGGGAGGATGTCGGTAACCCTTTTGGAAACGGCGGCTGCAGCAGGGGTCCCGGGCCACTTCAGGTTTTTTGGGCCCGGGGGGGATCCCGGTTCCCCGCGTTTCGCCAGATTTCCCGGAGGTTTCAGGGCGGGGGGGGGTTTCCCGGTCACAGGAGAAAAAGGATGTCCGCTTTAGGAAAAGGCGGCTGAGAGGGTTCGGGCCCCTTCGGGGAGAAAATCCGAGGAGGCACAGAAGGGAAAGGCCCGGGGGCAGCGTGATGTCAGCGAAGTCCCCATGTTCTCCCGTAGGGGAGGTATGCGAGCGGAAATTTGTTTTAAGCAGTATTGGTAGCTTGTGGCGCGGTCTCCTTTACCCCCCAAAATTTGGGGCCATGGGAGAGATGGTTTTTTTGGAAAAGGGCCCGGGGGTCCCCCCTTTCGAGATGGGTTTTTCCCTGTAAATTTTTTTAAAAACGGGTGGTTGCTGGGGTTTTTGGGTATTGCTGCCCCTAATGGGGGGGAGAAATGTGGCAAAAAAGGGGGTTATTTAGGCTGGTTAGCTAAGTCCCCCCGGGGTCCTGTTCAAGGTGGGCATGCGGCTAGGCCCCTTTCCCCCCTAAAATGGGTAATTTCTTATACGTAACTATCATCAAAATGTTTCTTTGGGTTCCCCTTTATTGTAAAACGTAAATTTATAAAAACAAATATTTCCCCCCTTTTAGGGGGGTTCAGCAATTTATCTTATTTTCAAGGCCTTTTTAAAACCCCCTTCAGCAGTTGTCAAATTTTAAAATTTCCCCTGTGGGGTAAATTTGGGGCCTTTTTAAACCCCCCTCAAAAAAAAGTATATTTAATTCTCTAAGTGAGCCCCGGGGAAGGGTGGAAAAAAATTTTGGATTTAGTACCCCCTTTTAAAAATTCAATTTGGGGGGGATTTTGTAAAAAAGCTTTTTCCCCCTTATTTAGCAAATTTAAACGATCCAAAACCCCTTTCTCTACTTCTTCCCTTTAAAAAATTTTTTTCCCCTAGAAAAACTTTTACATTAATGGTTTGGTTTTATTCCCTGGTAGATTTTAATGATTCCAACCCTGGAATGTTTTTCCCTTTAATTATTTTTTTTCAGATTAGTTTCCTCAAAGACTTGCTTAAATCCAAACTGAAAATGCACAAATTCAAATTTTATTTGTTTAAAACAGAAAAATTAAAAACCTTTGGGTTTAAGTGGAAAAAGTCGCTTCATCCGAATCAAAACCGAGATTTTTAATAAAATTTGGGGGGTTCTGCAATTCTGGGAGCTTAAGTTGTTTTTCAGCTCCCCTATATTTTTCTTCTAAACCCTAGTTTTTTATAATGTGTGGAATTTGGAGGGGGAAAGGGATCTTTCTTTCGCCCTAGACCCGTTTCCCTTTTGTACCCCCCACGAATTGGGTTTTTTTTCTTTTGCCCCTTTCCCGGGCGGGCGTGGAGTTTTTTGACGAAAAACCCCAAAGGTTTTCGACCCGTCCCTGATTTTCCCTGTTCCAAATTTTTTCCCTCTTTTGGAGTCAGAGCCCGGTTTTTAGGTCCAATAGTTTCCTTTTTTGGTCCTTTTTTCGGGGTTTTCTATGTTTCCCCTAAAAAGGGAAAAACTATTCGTTTATTACAAAAAACGTTTAGAGAACTTTTTTTTTGTTTTTGAAGAAGGAAAAGGGGAAAAACCCCCAGATGGAGGGAATATGAAAGGTTTTGTTTAATGAGATTTGAGGGAGTTGATTTGAGGGGAATTTCCAAAAGTATCTTTAATTTTCAGGAGTTTTGTTGTCATAACCCAAAAAAAGTTACAATGTGAGGCGCGTGGATATTGCGCACAAAGGATTAAAAGGTTTTGAAGGGCCGCAAAAATTTATCTTCTTTTTATGAAGGGAAATATGTGTTGTTACAATGTGTTTGTTTTAAATTTCCCCCGAAATTGAATGTTTTCAGGTTGGTTCCCAAATCCCCTTTTTTTCCCCCCTTGCCCCCGGGCTCGTTTTGAGAATTTAAAATTGCAGGGTTTTTAGGGCCCGGGTTAAAAGGGCCCTTAATTTTTCCCCCGGAAATTTTAATTTTTTACATTTCTGAACGGGGGGGGGTTTAAAACCTTGAAAAATAATGATAAGATTGTTTGAAAACCCGCTGACAAGGGGGGAAAAAATTGGCTTTTAAGGGAATTTGGGATTACTTCATGGGGAAAAGAAAACAGCTTGTTTTGGAAATTTTGGGATAAGAAATTTTACATCTAGCCCGTTTTTGAAGTTTCAAAACCCCCCTTGAGAGTGCTGGTTTTGGGAAAAGGGTTTTTACAATTTGGGTTTTTACTTCCCAAAGGGTTTGGGAGAAAATTTTTGCCTTCAAAAAATTTATAAAAAATTATGGTATTTTTTCCTAAAATTTTATCATGTGCAGAAAGTCCCCCCCCGGATGCCCTTGTATCCCGTAGGGGTTCTTTTAAAAAACCCATTTTAAAAAAAACTTAAAAAAAAAAATTTGGGATTAGCCCCCTCTTTTGGGCAGTTTTACAAACTTTTTTAAAAGATACAAAAACATTTTTTTACTTTAAATTTTAAAGGATATTTTAGTATACCCCGAGTACAAAAAAGCATCAATGATGTAGTAAATTTGTTTTCAAAAATAAAACATGAGGATGGGATTAAAAAAATTAGGGCATTTTTGCAAATGAGAGAGGTAGAGAAGGGAAAAATTGGGTTTAATTCATTTGTGAGTTATTGAAAATTTTGTTTTTACTTACCAAAGGTTTTTGTTCATGCAAAGTTTGGGAATTTTACAGGCAGAAAGGGACGGGATGGGGAAGCCGTTTGCCCCCCCCTTTGGGTATTCTATTTTTTGGTAAAATTGGGGGGAAAAAAATTTTTCTATAAAAATGGGTTTTTTTTGAGATTTATAAGTACTGGTCTCGGTTTTTTTGACGAAAAGTGTTCTTTGTATGGTAGGAAGTAAAAAAAATTTTGGAATTCCAATTTTTTTTTAAATGAGGAAAAAATTTGAACATGAAAATTTTTGGCCCAAATTTGGAGGGGAAGAATAGAATTCTTGGAAAGTAACCCTTTAAAATTGGGGGGGAAAAAAATAGTGCCCAAAGGGGTTTAGAAAGCCTTTTTGTAGTAAATTTTTATATTAAAAAGTGAAAGCTTTACCCCAAAATGTGATTAAAAGGGTTTCCTTAAAGGGCAATTTTGAGGTTAGGGGGGAATAAATTTAGAAAAATTTGTGATTTTTAGAACAGCAATGCAAAAATGTGGACGTTTTAGACGCGAAAGGGTATAGAGAAAATTTTTTTACAATCTCATTTTTGGAGTATGAAAAGGATAGAGAAAAAAATTGTGTGAAAGAACAAAAGAAAGGAAAATTTGGTTTGATTTGGGTTTTTTTCCTTTTTTAAAATTGTTTTAGCAGACCAAAATTTAAATGAGCAAAAAATGTTATTTGGGATTGTTTGAAAGTGAGTATCCTTCTTGATAAAATCAAAAACCCCCCATTGGGATCATTTAGACGCACAAAAATTTGGAGTTTAATTAGTGAAAGGTACTTTTTCCCGAAAAACAAAAAAAGGTTATGAGAAGTATTCCAAAGGGAAAACTAAATGTGGTAACTGGGAATATTGTAAATATTTGAATATAAAATTAAACTAGGAAATTTGGTAATGAGGAAAATTTTTTATCAATCAGTTTATCCATGTAGGTCAGATTTTTGGGGATATGCCCTTTTGGGGTCCGTGTAAAAAGTTTATTAGGTTAAAAATATTCGATCATTCAAAAACCCTTTCAGAGGGAAATTTTTAAATTTGTTGAAGGGCAAAGGGAAAAAAAAGCCCCCAGATGGATGCACCCTATGAAGGTATGCATTTTTAAAGAGTGAGGGGTTTTGATTTCCAAAAAAAAAAAATTAAACAACGTATCTTTTTAAATTTTCAGGGGGTTTTTTGATGTTTAAAAATTTTTTCAATGTTTTGGGGGCCTTTGGGTATTCGCCAAAAAGCATTAGGGGTTCAAAGGGTTTAAAGACTGCAAAGATTTATTTTCCTTTTTATGAATGAAAATATGTGTTGTTACAAAGGGGTTTTTTTTAAATAAAAATTTGGGCACTAAGGGAGCATAAGGTCGTGATGCGAGCTCCTTTTGGTTAGTGGAAGGTTTTGTTAACGTGAAAAGCTGTTGCCCGGTTGTCAATCTTAGCGGGGGGTTTTTGTATTCCCCTTTCCCTTTTTTATGGAAGACAAAATTGTGAATAAAATAAAGGGTTTTTTTTTTATTTTTCCCTTTTGGGGGTGCCGTTTAAGTTTTTATTTTGCAAAAAGTATTTTCAGTGGGTGTTTTTTTTATTCACTGGCCACCTTATCTTGGTAATTGTGTGTACCGTTTTTGAAAAAAATTTTGGGGTTGCATATATTTATCCAATTTTTTTAAAAGAGTTGGGGGCCCAAGAATTGTTTTTATTTTCCGGAGTTTTTCTTATAAATAGATCTTGAAGGGGATCTCTTTTTGATTTGATATGTTTTAAATTTTTTATTATGTCACCGAAGCCCTCTTTTCTTTATAAAAAAACCCTAATCTTGTAAACTTTTGGGTATTGATTCCACCCAAATCCCCTTTTTTTATTTTTGTTGCCCGCCCTTTTTACCCGTTCAAGTTTTTACAATGTATTTTGGGCCCCGGTGCACCCAAAAAATAACCCAAAATTTCCTTTTTTTGGTTAGCAAGTGTTTTTATTAAAGGGGGAATAATCTTTTCCCCCTTTTTTTCTTTCCCATGATCCTATTTGCCTTTGGGGCTGCTGCTGCATGGCTTTTACAGTTAAAAATTTTTTGTCCCCAGGTTTTTCCCAAGGGCTTTCCAGGGCACTTTTACCCAAAAGTTTTTAGTTTAAACCTGTAAAACATGAAATGGATTTTTTCCCCCCTATGTGAAAAATTTTAATTTTTTCTGGGGTTAAACCTCATTTGGCCTTTTTTCTGCCCCGGCCCCCAACTTTCCCGATCCCCTTTTTAAAACACATTGTCCTTTTTGGTTGATTTCTTTACAGAGGTTGTATCATTGCAAAAATTAAAATTTACTGTTAAAACCAAAGTGTAAGTCATTAATTTAAAATATTAAAGAGGTAGGGGACTGTGAGCCCCCTGGTACCCATGAACAGGGTTTAGTTGAGTATGTACCCTTTAATTTCCCCTTTTGTTTTTATACTTTAGCCCGTTACCCCCCTGCCCCAATTTTCCCCCGTCCCAAACATTTATTTTACTTAAACCCCTTTTTTGTGGAACGTACTAATTTTCTTTGGGAAAAACTTTAGAAAAATCCCAAAATATTGACATCAATGTTTAACCCCAAACGTCTAGAACCCAACTTCCCCATAGAAGCTGATGGGAAATTTGTTTGGGCACGACTGTCCCTTTATAAGTCATGCTGGAACGGCGTTATTTCATTTATTTTCAGTGACATAGATTAGAATAGCATCTCTTAGAAAACTCTCAAACAATTTTACTACAACAGAGGTTAAACTTACCAACCGATAGTTTCAAGGATCACTTTTTGACCCCTTTTTGAATATTGGCATCACATTAGCTATGCGCCATTCCTTTGGGATATACCCCATTATTATACAGTCCATAATTATTAGGAATAGGGGCCTATCTATAACATTACTTAACTCCCCTAGGACATGGGGGTGTACACCATCAGGGCCTGGGGATTTGTCTATTTTAAGCTTCTTAAGACGGAGCTGCACTTCAACAGAAGGTCATCCTCCTTGGAGAATACAGTGGAGAAAAAATTGTTTAATAGGTTTGCTTTCTTCAAATCGTCCTCCATAATATCTCCCACAGTTCTTTTCAACGTGCCATCATTTTCTGTTTTAATCTTTTTACTATTTATATAGTTATAAAATATTTTGGGGTTTGGGTTTACCTTCTGTGGAAAATAAACTTTTTGTTTTCCGCTTTGTTGCCTTTATCATTATTTTACATATTCATCTTCATTCATCAAGTTCAGAATCTTACACTGGATAGACATTCTTTTAGTAATGTAAAATTGGTTTTGGGAAAAAAGATTACTTTAAAATGTTTTTATTTACACGATGGGTTTAAAAAGGTTTCTAGGGATTACCTTATGTCGGTATGGTTTTAAAATTTGGATTTTGGTATAGTCAACAGGTACAAAAAAGGTTTGTTTTTCAATAAATTTTGGAAGAAGCTCTGATTTTGATGGAGGAAAAAATTTTGGGAAAAATGTAAAATTTTTATGTTCAATGTATTTAGAATGAAAAACCCAAATTTGAAAACCCCCTTTTGGAAAACCCAAACCCCTTTTTAAAAGGGAACAAAATTTTATTTTCTTTTTTGTTTTAATTTGAAAAATTAAGCATTTTTTTATTAAGAAAAAGTTAAAAAGAGAATTTGGTCGGTGATACATTGGCAAAGGGTAATTGTGAAGATTTAATATAACTTAGCGGGTTAGTAGGGTTATCATAAATAGAAAAAATTGTGATGTTAATGTTTTCGTCTGTAGTGGTAAAGTATTTAGTTTTAAGCAAGAAACCTTAAAGGGGTTGTCTCACTACAAATATTAGCTTTCAACATGTAGGGAATGAAGACTTTTTTAAATACATTAGTCTTTTGATATTACCTTCGTCCGGAGTGATGCCACCAAAAAGGATTGCTGTCTGACAACAGAGTTTAAGTCTAACAAAAAAATGAGATTAATTACTTTTGGTTACTTTAAAAAAACTGGGAATACTAAAATGATTTACAGTGCCCTTTTGGAAAGGATTCGGGCCCCCTTTTAACCCTTTTAACCTTGTTCCCCATTTCAGGCTTCAAACATAAAAGGGTGTAACATTTTTTTTTTTTTGTTTAAAAAATCCCAACAAGTGGGACCCCTATTGTGAAGGGGGAAAGGGAATTTTTTTGGGTTTTTTTAAAATTTTGGGTAAAAAAAAAAAAAAAACATGAAAAGTTGGGCGTGCAAAAATTTTTCCAAACCCCCAAAATTAATACTTTTTTAGCGCCCGTTTTGCTGTGTTTCAGTGCAAGTCGCTTGGGGTTTTGTCTCTATCAAATTTTGCACATTTAGAGACAGGGAAAAACTTGCCCCCTTCTTCCTTGGAAAACAGCTCGAGCTCAGTGAAGTACATGCATTTGTACAACTGCTTTCAACTGAAAATATTTCACAGTTTGCAAACACTGTTGAGAAGTTCAGTTATTGTTTAAAAAAACAGAACAATGACTTTGGAAAAATATGAAATACAATTTCAGAAATTGCTAATTTGCTGAGATTGTAATGCACAGCAGTTTCTGTAAATTGGAATAATATGCCATCAAAAGAACATTTCCTGTGGCAAAAAAGGTGGTAGACAAAGTGAATGGTAAGTGAAACAGTCAAAGTGTATGAATCTGAAAGTTCATAGATGGACTACAGAGAAGCAGAATACTGATTTACTAAGTCACTCTTCTATGTTAGAAACTCTTCTTGGAGTGTTAGAAGCAAAGTGTGTTGTTTTTGACTATGCCTGAAGGGGGAGGTTTCTCTTTGAGGTGAGCACCATAAAGTTGCATTGAGACTTATAGAGCCCTGCAAAGTTCCTGGGAAAATAAAAAAAAATGTAAAAAAAGGGTTAAGGGGGGAAAAAAATATAACTGTTTTTCCAGTGGCCACCTACTAAAAAGGTTTAAATTAAAATATCAGACAAATTTCTACCTATTTAAAAAAACCTTTAAAAAAATGGGCAATGCTTCTTAATTATAGAGGTGTTTCCAGCTTTTTTAAAAACCCTTAAAATGAGGTTTTTTAAAATTTTTTATGGGGAAAGGGTTTTGACTGAAAGTGCCACTAAAAAAAAACCCGCTTTTTCCCTTTACATTATAGCTTGCTTAACAATAAATTACTGTAGTAATATAGTAATAACAATAATGAAATGATGTAAAAATTGTTTACAGTGTCTTTTGAGTTTTCAATCCCAGGTAATAGTTATGCTTGTCCTTAGTAAACTGTAAGAGAGAGCTAGAAAGGTGTGCCTAATAAAGTGAACAATAAGTGTAAGAGGTAAGAAGAGTTTTACCTTTAAATAAGACAACCTTAATGTAGCCCAAATTAATCAACAAAGATTCGGGTTTTCTAAATCTTTGCCCGGGGAAATTTTGAGAGGGACCTTTTTCCATCACTCCCTTTTTTGGTGGTTGTCTCGAAAAAATGTTGTGGAAATTATTTAACCCCTTACCGACATTTGCCGTATTCATATGGCAATGTCGGGTAGGGGCTCCCGCAAATTGCCGTATGAGTACGTCAAGGGTCTTCGCGCTCAAGGGGAGAGCGCAAGATCCAGCATGGAACCAGCGGTTATTACCGGGCACATCCCGCATCCCCCACGGCCGGAGTGAGCTCGGGCCGGGGGGGGTTTTAACCCCCCCGATGTGCGACTTCTGGCGCCGACATCGCGGTGCGGGCGGCAGGAGGAGCTCCTGCTGCCCGAGATCGGGCCGCAGTAATGGGCGGGTTTCCGTACTGAGTCTCCTACCGGGCAGCCCGGATGCTGAATGACGATGGGTTGTCTGGTGAGTAAAGATGCCCACAATGCATTGTGGCAGTGTGACAGACATTCCATGGAGACCAGATGAGCTATAAGCTGTATGCTGTCCCCTATTGCATGAAACGATCTGACGTCGTTCATGCAACCCCCTGGGGAAAAGTGAAAAAAAGTGTAAAAAAGTAAAAAAAAAGTGTAAAAAAGTAAAACACAAAACAAAAAATAAAATAAAAAAAACTACACCCCCCCTTTTTCCCCTTTACAACGGCAATCGCCCCAAAAAAGATCAAAAAAAATAAATACCCATATTTGGTATCCCCTTTTGCGTAGCGACCCCACCTATAAAACTGTCATTTTAATTAACCCTAACGGTGAACGCCTAAAAAACAAAAAACAGTCACAGAATTCCCCGGTTTTTGTAAAATCCTCAGCAAAAAAAATGGAAATAAAAGCGATCAAAACAAATATAAACCAAATTGTACCAATTAAAACGTCAGTTAACCCCGCAAAAAAAAGTCCTTACAAGCTTGTATACGGAAAAATTAAAAAGTTCTGGCTTTTAGAAGAAAAGGATGAAAATATTGTTTTTACACAAAAAAACATTTTTTTTTTTCAAAAAAATTGTGCCTTTCAAGTAAAAAAACTACAAAAAATGGGTACCCCGTAATCGTTTTAACCCCCCAAAAGTAAAACAAACTTGTCAAATTACTGCATGGTGAACACAATTAAAAATAAAAATAAAAAAACACTGCTGGGATTGCTGTATTTTCTTCCCCCTGCCTTCCAAAAAAAACGGATTTAAAAGGATCTAAAGTCTTGTCCCCTCAAAAATGTTACCAATAAAAACGTCAATCACCCCCCACAAAACAAAAGCCCATACAGTTCAAAAAACAGAAAATAAAAAAGTTATGGCCCTCAACTGCGGGTGATGCAAAAACGTGTTTTCCTTTTCAAATAAAAGTGTTTTTTTGTGTAAAACAAAAAAACATTAAAAAAAAATATACAAATTGTTCACGTAATCGTTCAACCTCGGGGTTAAAACTGCATGTCTTTTAAAAACCCCACAGTGACCGCGTAAAAAAAAAAAAAAAAAACACTACCAGGATTGCTGTTTTTGTACAAAATGCCTCACAAAAACCCTTTAAAAAAAAAAATGATCAAAGCTTCTATGCCCCCCATAATGGTACCAATAAAAAACAATCTCTCGAAAAAAAAAGCCCCACAAGAGCCCCAATCCCAAAAAATTTTAAAAAAAGCTATGGCTGTCAAAATGGACAACATAAAAAGCAACTTTTTAAAAAAACTCGTTTCTATTGTGTAAAAGGGTAAAAAAACATAAAAACATAAAAAATTCATATCATTATAATTGTCCCGCCCCCATGTAAAGTTAACCCCGTGGCCCCCCAAAATGACAAACCCTTAGATGAGACCTGAGGGGTGTTGAACCAAAATAGGGAAACTTCTGGGAGGTTTCAGTTTATATTTTGGGGGCTTTCCAATTTGCGAAGGGCCCCCCCAATATCTGTGGCCAAAAGCCAAATACGCTCCCCCCTTTGTACCCCCTCCCCATGCGCCCAAAAGCATTTTACACCACATGAAAGGGTTTTCCCGAACTTGGAAAAATTTTGGTAACAATTTTGGGGCCCTTTTTTTCCAAGTTTCCCTTGTAAAAATTAAAACTTTTTTCACTAAAATTGCAGTTTTTGGGAAAAAAAAAAATTTTTTTTATGTTCAGAGCCGAACACTAAAAAAATTTGTGAAACGCCTTTTGGGGGGCGTATACACTCCCCGGGCCACTTTATTGGGTACCCCCTGTCCAACGTCTTTAAAACATTTAAATTTTCTAATCACCAATACATGGCGGCAACTCAGTGCATTTAGGCTTGAGACAGGTCAAGACAACTCCCGCATTCAAACGAGCCCTCAGTAGGGAAGAAAAGGTGATTTGGGGGCCTTTGAAAAGGGCATGGTTGTTAGTGCCAGAAGGGTGGTCTGAGTATTTTAAAATGCTGATCTCCCGGGATTTTCAGCACAACCATCTCTGGGTTTAAAGAATGGTCCGAAAAAAAAAAACATCCAGTGAGCGGCAGTCCTGTGGGCGGAAATGCCTTGTTGTGGGGAAGGTCAAAGGAGAATGGGGCCCCTGGTTCCGGCTGATAGAAAGGCAACAGTGACTCAAATGCCACCTTTTTCAACCAAGGTAGGCAGAAGACCTTTGAACGCACAGTACGGCCCAATTTGAGGCAATGGGCTACACAGCAGAAAAACCCCAACCCGGGGGCCACTCCTTTTAGCTAAAAACAGGGAAAAAGGGCTCCCAATTTGCCCAACTATCGAAATGACGTAGAAGATTGGAAAAAAGGTTTTTCCGGGGCGATGATTCGATTTTGTGCGACTTCGGATGGTAGGGTCGAAAAATTTTCGTCAACAACATGAAAACATGGATCCATCCCGCCTTGTATCAACGGTTCAGGTGGGGGGGTGGTGTCAGGTGTGGGGAATATTTTCTTGGGACTCTTTGGGCCCCCTTGGGGACCAATTGGCATCTTCAAACCTTGTGGAATCTATGCCACGAAGAATTGGGGCAGTTCTGAAGGCAAAAGGGGGCCAACCCCCTTACTGCATGGTTACCTAATAAATGGGGTGATGTCTTTACTACACCTTGGTTATTCCGTAGGGGTGTGTTTCCAATAGGGGTCTTTTTAGGGGATTTATTACGTTTTTGGAACCCTTAGGGTTTTCTGCAAACCTGAAATGGCCCCCCCAAATAAAAATTTTAAGAAAATGAGGGCCCCCCAAATCCAGTGGTGCTCCTCCCCATTCTGGGGCTTGTGGTTGAGCCAAATAATGCATAGGGCCACATATGTGATATCTTGAAAACGGCAGAATCTGGGGAATCAATATTTATTTGATTTCCCTGTCACATTTACCCTATTCTTGTCAATAATGTAAAAAATTGAAAAACTGAAAAAAAAAATGACATTTTGAAATTTCACTTCCACTTTGCTTTAATTTCCCGTTAAACACCTAATGGGTTAAAAAATTCCCAAATTTGGTTTTAAAAACTTTAAGGGGTGTAGTTTCTTAGTGAGGCATTTTTTGGGGGTATCAAATACAGGTTAATCAAAGTCACGTTAGAATGGGCTGGTCCCTAAAATAGTATATTGAAATATTATGAGAATGTGAAAATTCTACTAAATTTATAAGCCCCTAATGTCTAAAAAAAAAAAAAAAAGACATTTAAAAAAAATGATGCCAAACTACGCAGACTATGGTAGAGCTAGTTATAAACTATTTTTAGGGGAATAATTCTGTTTACATGCAGAAATTTTTGAAGTTTGAAATTGGGAAATTTTTTACATTTTTCACCATAATTTTATTTTTTTACAAATAAACAATCATTTTTTTGGGCCCAAAATTTCTTACTACTTTTTAGCACAAAGTGTCACGAGAAAAAAATCTCTGAATCACATGGATAGGTTAAAGTGTCAAAAAAATTATTTCACATAAAGTGAACATGACAGATTTCAAAATAGGGCTCTTCAGAGGGCCAAAAATGGCCGGCGGTAAGGGTTAACGCCATACACAATTAGAAGAATTTCCCTTTTAAATGAATTTTAGGACTACAAAACTAATGGCTGTAAGGAATTTGTTAATAACAGCAAAAAAAGACAGCAAATTGTCTTTATATCTAACTATATACAATGGTATCTAAAGTTACATATTCTGGTGCACTGCTTCTTTATCATTTTGGATTTGAGAAAAAATAATCAAGCAAGTAAGGCGACACAATTTGTGCAAGTAAACTCTCTCTTGAGAAGGTATCTTAAAATTCTTGCTATTAGCTTCCAATTGTCAGCTTGTGATTTATCACATTTGAGCCGTCAGGAATCAGGGATTAGGTGAGAGAAGTGACATTTTAGTAGATTCAAAGGAAAGCAGTCTCTGTCACTGCAAAATTAATTAGAAAAAAACATAGCAAACCAGAAAGTCTTCTTTAATCTTTAAAACAACTTATTATTCATGTTTCTCAGGATCACAAAGGCCAGTGTTGAACAAGTAGCCAGCATATTTCTAATGGCTAATATTTTACAGTTCTATTTTTGTAATAAAAGTTTCAAGGTCACTTCATGGATTATACTGCTGTTTGAATACAGTATAGAAAATGGACCTTGTATGTTAATGCACCTGGCTCCAGGATCTTAATTAGAAAGCTTGGTTGCCTTGGTAAAACATGGCCTTTACTTATATAAACCATTATGGGAAATATAACTTTTACTCAATAGTCTTCGGTAAGTTTAAATAGGCAGATCATGCGACATAAATCTCAACATTTTGACATAATTTTATTTATAGGTTTAACATGATTCATTTACAGTAGAAATATTTTAATAAGGATTGGAGTTCCATATTCTCATGATTGTCACAGAGCTGAAAGATATACAATTCTGGCTGCATGTTGCCATCACTAGAGGGAGCTACAGACAACCAGAATTCAATAATAAAACAGAATGCAGTAAACTTCCAAGCCTTCCCTGGTGATTAATGCAGCCAAACTAAATTTTATGTTACTCCATATCTATACAATGGTTTGAAATCCTCTTTTAGAAAAAGTCAATATTTAATTGGCAATCAATATATATTATAAAATTATTTAACGAATTATTATAGGTCTATTTTAACAAAAAAATAAATTGTGTTTAAAGTTGGACATTTATTTTAGGTTGCTCAGCATAAAAAATGGAAGCAGTTAATCATTGGGATACCTGTGGGTTAATGTTTGTTTGTCTCTGGCTGTTGGCCAATGTTTTCAGCTCTTCTCCTTATCAACACATCATTTATTATGTGTCCTCCTGTAGTTACACAGTTCTGGAATCTTAATTATTAACTGGTGGTCTGGACAAGGTTACTGGACACATTCAATACAGGAGTTACCATCTGTTCAGGGCCAACCTTGCCATCACTGAAGAATCTACGTTTTCCTTTACTGACATTGCAATATAAAATATACATTTCTAATTCAATTTTTAACGTCAAACGAAAATGAAAGCAGCTGTTATAAACAATATGACTGTATACTGGTAACATAATAAAAACAGAATCCAATCTCCAAGTATCATGAACATGGCTGGTACATAATCTGCAGCTTCGTTCTAGCCCTTTAAACATCATGCAGTGTTTAAACATTGTCATAATTATCTGAAATCCATCGGGCTGTTGTGTTTTCCATTTTCCTGTCGCAAGGGATAAGGATTGGCAAGATCATTTTGGACTGTTGACTGCCTTATTTCCATTAGCGATCCTCATGGGAACTTTAATGTATGGTTTATGCCAAACACAAAAGATGAAGATGCTAGTTTTGTAGGTCATGGGAATGCGCACTCTAGTATAGTGACAATATCTACACTATCAGTATCTCAATGAGGGAAGTCATATGGCATTATTTGTTTAGTGTAGATCTATGTCGTTCTTAGTCATTGGTGTCATTTCTGCTTGCTTACTCGTTTTATTACAAGTATATATAGATTGTACTTTTGTGTCCTTTATTGTTCTAGTAACAATAATAATAATAATAATAATAATAATAATAATAATAATAATAATAATAATAAACTGGTGATACTTAGTACAATTCTATTTATCTATTTTGTTCATATACATTTATCTGTGAATGTATAAAAGTGGTGTATAGATGTGTTTGAAATTTTTTTTTATACCCTTTAGAATTTTCTATTTCTCTGCATAAATTTGACCTAAAATAGATTAGATTTCACACATGTATTTAGATTAAGAGAACCAAATCAAACATATTTTGAGTTAAAAATATGAGACTTAGATTATAATTTATTTTTGAGGAAAATTATCCAATATTATATATTTATGGTTGTCAACTTTTGATTTATAATATTTGATTAGTATTGTATATCAATTTGGAGGAATTTTAGTCTAATCCTCCATAACAAAACAGTTTTAACTCTGTTATGTTAGTCGGTTTTCTTCTATGAACTTGGCGCTTCAGGTCTTATACAACATTTTTATTGGATTAATGTCAATACTTTGACTTGGCCATTTCAAAACTTAAATTTTACTCTATCATAAACATTCTTTGGTAGAACTACCAATGTGCTTACAGTCAGTGTCTTGCTGCATCACCATTACTTAACAGACAGATGTCCTGACATTTGCCATATGAATTTGCAGGTATAATTCAAAATTCATGATGTCCACCAATAATAGCAAGTGATCCCTGCCAAGATGCAGCAAAACAGGCCAAAACACGATTCCACCACCACTGTGTTTCCCAGATGGTATGAGTTTTAATGCTGAAAAGCACTGTTTTCCTATTTCTAAACATAAGGCTTCTTTATTAAACAAAAAAAGCTCCATTTTGGTCATATCTGTCCATTAAACAGTGCCCCAATATTCTTCTGGCTTGTCAGGGTGATCTTTAGCAAACTGCAGATAGGCAGCATTGCTGTTTTTGGAGAGCAGAGGCTTTCTGCTTGTAATCTTGCCATGCACATCACTGTTGTTCAGTGCCCTCCTGATGGTGGATTAATGAACATTAATATTAGATTGTGTGAGAAAGGTCTTTAGTTTCTTAGAGGTTCCCTTGTGACCGTACAGACCATCATACTTCTAACTCTGGGCAAGATTTTGGTTTGTTGACCACTCTTCAGCAGGATATCAATGATCTAAAAACTTTCTTTTTTATACTGTCTATTTGACTGTGGATTTATGAAGTCAAAACTCTTCTGAGATGGTTTTATATTATTTTCCAGCCTGATGAGCATCAACAATTCTTCTTCTGAGTTCCTAAGGATTCTCTTTTGTTCATGCCATAAAACACTTTCACAAATGTGCTGTTAAGATCAGATTTAAGATGAATCCTTATTCTTTAAATAAAACAAGTCACCTTCTCAATTGACTGACTCTAATTTCATTTTTAAATTATCCACTAATCTAGTTTTGCCATTCACAGATATAATATTGGGTCTTTTTATCAATAAATAAATGACCAAATCTAATATGTTTACTAATTTGTTTAAGTTGGATGTCATTACTTACTTTTCGGTATTGTGAGTAAATTTGTGTTCACAAACTTTCAACCACTACTGTATGTAATAATAGTAAACTATATTACTAGAGATGGGCGAATTGATTCTAACGAAGTGGAATTTGTTTAGAATTTCAGGAAAACTTCGGTTCTGAACGAAGTTGAAGTTTGGGGTACTAGGCGTGAACGAAGTGTTGCTTTTGATCTGAATAAAAATGGCTGCGAGAACCATGACGTTACATGGGGCAAAAGAACTCTGGGAAGAAAGAAGGGCAAAGCCTACCATGACATGTGTCGAGATGAATCCAATAGAGACCGGCGGGATTCTGGTGACATCACCGCACTATATAAGTCCGGGCGAGACGCTAGTAGCTCAACCGCTCTCACTGTACTGATTAGAGGAAGGTGCCTGCCAGGCTGCTAATTATATCTCTTACAAAAGAACTCATTTTATACAGCAATTTTGTGGGGGTGTCACAGCTTGTCTCAGAGACTGCTTTCTCTTACGTTCTAATTCTGATTTTGTAGGTATCTGGAACTGAAGCCGTGTGCGTCAATGCAGCTGCATATACATGTTAAGCTATCTGCTCACATCCATTGAAATATCCAAGGGTTAATCTAAGTCCTGTTCCTGTTGTATTCATTAAAAGAACACAGTGTTTTTACAATCCAAAAACCACTTCATAATGTTTTGGGTTGCCCATTTCTTTTTGCGCAATTTACATCCAGGGGTTTAATTAAGCGTTGAACTGCTGTTTGTGGTCACAAAAGAAACGTTCTTTTTCCCCCAACTCAAAAAAGACATTTTGCCAGTAGCATAATTCATAACCGAAGGTTAATACAAGTTTTACTGTTGTTGTGTAGCAAAAAACACGCCATTTTTAACACGGCACCATTACAAAGCTGGTAATTTTTGTTGATCAATACTTTTGCGCAATTTACATCCAGGTGTATAATTAAGTCGTTTGATTCTGCTGTTTTGGTCACTAAAAGAAACCTTCTTTTTCACCCGCCAAAAAAGACATTTTACCTGTAGGCATGACTTCATAACCACAGGTTAGATTACAAGTTTATTTGTTGTGTAGGTAAATACATGCATTTTAACACGCAACAAAGCTGTTAATTTTTGTTGCTCAATTCTTTTGCACAATTTATACATCCATGGGTTTTAATTAAGCGTTGTACTTGCCCGTTGTTGTCACAAAAAGAACATTCTTTGTCAACGCGACAATAAAGACATTTTACCTGTAATGCATAATTGCAGTAACCGAAGGTTAATTACAGTTTTTTTTGTTGTTGTGTTTACCGTAAAATACATGCCCATTTTAACACGCTACAAAGCTTGTAATTTTTGGTTGCTCAATTCTATTGCTCAATTTATATCCGAGGGGTTAATTAAGCGTTGTTCTGCTGTTGATGGTCACTAAAATAAACCTTCTTTTTTCACCTGCCAAAAAAAGACCATTTTGACGCTGTAGCATAAATCATAAACTATGGTGAGCGTTTTTTATCGATCAAAGTTTGAAATCGCAAGGTTTTTTATGGTGATCGAATTTTTCCAGATCATCTGCGATAATTTAGGTTAAAATCTGAGCATCACTATTAAGTTGCGCCCTTTTTCGGGCTTCCTGTAAATTTTGGCGTCCAGCAAATCATATTAAAGAATAGGAGCAGGGGTGACATGTGTGTGCAAGAACGTCATGACTGGGGGATGGGTATGGTTGCGATTGGCTGAAAAATCACATGATCCTCGTTTTTACATGGCTAACAGACGTTTCCTGTTTCATCAGCCACAGTGTCTCTCAGCGTCTCATATAGGGAAAGAACCTGCGCTCTGTCTGTGCCAAACAGCTAGACGAAATTAGTCATTTCTGCACAGAGAAACCTCTACTATTAGCTGTGAAATTTCCGTCCAATTTAGAGTTAGATTAGAGATTTGAAAGAATTTATGTAGTTAGCTAGAGAATTTTAAAAGCAGCATCTACCCTGTAAATTCCACGGCGTTGGGAGCGGGGGTGTGGGGGGCCCGCGGGCGAACCACAGACAAGCTCTATCTATAGAATGAACATTGCATAAAGTTTACTAACACAAGACTTAGTGTAGACATTGTAGTGGAATATCTTTATTAATGGAACATTTTGCTATAGTAATATTTTCCTGGTATTGTGGCAGCCCTGACATATATTGGATAAACATCATTTCTAGTAACTGCAGGTCTCTTTGTTAGCTGCAAAACTCCACTTTTATCAGTATACATTTCAGATAGGTGTTCATTTTAATTTTTTGTGACTGTTGATATATCCACCTTGCACTTAAATTACAATCCAGCAATCTTGTAGTCAGCACAGGTTGTTTGTTGCCAAAAATACCGTGTATCGTACGAAAACATCACAGTTACGTGTTTTTTTGACTTTTGCGCACCCAGTACTGTTCATTGACGCAGCATCTACGTAAATCTTAAAACAGCAATTCTATATTCACCACAGGTGAATTGAAAGGTGCAAAAAATACCATTTATTATATCAAAACATAACAGTTACGTGTTTTTTTGACTTTTGCGCACCCAGTACTGTTCATTGACGCAGCATCTACGTAAATCTTAAAACAGCAATTCTATATTCACCACAGGTGAATTGAAAGGTGCAAAAAATACCGTTTATTATATCAAAACATAACAGTTACGTGTTTTTTTGACTTTTGCGCACCCAGTACTGTTCATTGACGCAGCATCTACGTAAATCTTAAAACAGCAATTCTATATTCACCACAGGTGAATTGAAAGGTGCAAAAAATACCGTTTATTATATCAAAACATAACAGTTACGTGTTTTTTGACTTTTGCGCACCCAGTACTGTTCATTGACGCAGCATCTACGTAAATCTTAAAACAGCAATTCTATATTCACCACAGGTGAATTGAAAGGTGCAAAAAATACAGTTTATTATATCAAAACATAACAGTTACGTGTTTTTTTGACTTTTGCGCACCCAGTACTGTTCATTGACGCAGCATCTACGTAAATCTTAAAACAGCAATTCTATATTCACCACAGGTGAATTGAAAGGTGCAAAAAATACCGTTTATTATATCAAAACATAACAGTTACGTGTTTTTTTGACTTTTGCGCACCCAGTACTGTTCATTGACGCAGCATCTACGTAAATCTTAAAACAGCAATTCTATATTCACCACAGGTGAATTGAAAGGTGCAAAAAATACCGTTTATTATATCAAAACATAACAGTTACTTTTTTTTTGACTTTTGCGCACCCAGTACTGTTCATTGACGCAGCATCTACGTAAATCTTAAAACAGCAATTCTATATTCACCACAGGTGAATTGAAAGGTGCAAAAAATACCGTTTATTATATCAAAACATAACAGTTTAGTGTTTTTTTGACTTTTGCGCACCCAGTACTGTTCATTGACGCAGCATCTACGTAAATCTTAAAACAGCAATTCTATATTCACCACAGGTGAATTGAAAGGTGCAAAAAATACCAGCTTAATTATATCAAAACATAACAGTTACGTGTTTTTTGACTTTTGCGCACCCAGTACTGTTCATTGACGCAGCATCTACGTAAATCTTAAAACAGCAATTCTATATTCACCACAGGTGAATTGAAAGGTGCAAAAAATACCGTTTATTATATCAAAACATAACAGTTACGTGTTTTTTGACTTTTGCGCACCCAGTACTGTTCATTGACGCAGCATCTACGTAAATCTTAAAACAGCAATTCTATATTCACCACAGGTGAATTGAAAGGTGCAAAAAATACCGTTATTATATCAAAACATAACAGTTACGTGTTTTTTGACTTTTGCGCACCCAGTACTGTTCATTGACGCAGCATCTACGTAAATCTTAAAACAGCAATTCTATATTCACCCCCGGTGAATTGAAAGGTGCAAAAAATACCGTTTATTATATCAAAACATAACAGTTACGTGTTTTTTGACTTTTGCGCACCCAGTACTGTTCATTGACGCAGCATCTACGTAAATCTTAAAACACAATTCTAT